>JARJDQ010024057.1:0-22308 GCA_030264215.1 Geostiba sp. GC000077
CATTTACCAAACTATTTGAACATTCACCAAGGTTAAATAGAAGACATGCGCCAGGAAACAATGAATATATTCCCAAATATGAAATATAATAAATGTTAAGAATTCAAAGAATGCCATTGGTCAGAATGCTGTGTATATTTTGTGTTGCGCTGCGCTGCTGCTTGTGCTAATTGTTTTACTGTTTGCAATTGTAACGCAATGTTTCGCAATTAAAATTAAGCGTGATGGCGTGAGTCAAGCCTGAATGAGCATGTGATATTGCTGTTAGGAACGTGATGACGTTGACATCGTTATGTCTGCACGACATGGAACTCTCAATGTCATTTCAATCAAATATTTACACAAAACGAACACTTACACGTTTTATTTAAGTTTTGTTGTCTTCTGTAACGTGTTTTGTTATCTCATTACAACTAAAGAGAGTATTTGAGAATAATGGCAGACCAACCACCTGATGAGCAGACTGAAAAGGAGACGATTGTCGATAACACCAAAGACAAACCGTATTCGGTGGTGCCACTGGGTCCCAAGCCACAGATTGTTAGTTGTCCCCATTGCGGGTACTATGTGACGACGGAAGTAAACATTATACCATCTGCAAAGACACACTTCAAGGCGATCATAATGTGCATTTGTTGGTAACGTTTGTAGTTTATTGGGTGCGCAAGCAGAATGCGAGTAAAGCAATATTTTTCCAGCCTGTGTTTCATTCCGTACATTTGCCCCATTTGCATGAACGTTGATCATTTCTGTCCCGAGTGCGAAAATTATATAGGAACATATATCAATTAAAGAAAACGAAATAAAAGTAAGAATTCATCGAAAGTAAAGAAAGTTTTGAACTTTTTAAATTTTCACTCGAACTATATGCAACCAAGCTAACGTCAGTTTACATACGTGTAGTTTGCAATTATGCCGATAGAGGGCGCTACGATGCAGAAGTTAAGCATAAAGCTTTAAAAATCGATGACGAAATAAATAACGATTGGTGTTATAAATTAAAAATTAAAACTAAACGCAAGTACACTTTCGCTCAAAATTTTACTAGCCATCGATTTGTTTGTTTTAACTTTCAAGTTCACACATAAAAGTGCCTTTTTGTATGTCAACTATGAACTGTGTTTTCCACTGTTGGCTGTTTGCTGTAGGCTGCCGCATTTGCGGCGCTTTATTACGTTGTTTCCGGAATGCGGGAACCGGGAAGCGAAGACAAAGGCATGTTAATTTAACGAAATAAACGTAATTCGTGCAAGGCGGCCGCGCGGCGGCGCGTTTCGTGGATAATTAGCGTGTGCATCAAAGCGTGGCGTTCATAAACACCGCCTTCGTTTTATTTCGTTTTGATATGTGGGTATAGGTATAATTCACATGCGTGTAAAAATCGGAGCCATGCGGAAAAAGAAAGCACATTTGGCATTTGGCGCATTTGGGTAACGCAACGGATCAAAATCGTGCCATCGTGCGTGTGCGGTGCGTGTTTCAGATAGCCTTCTTGCTTTGCAGCAAACGAGAACGGGCGGACGCCGAACGCGCGAACGCCAAGACAAAGGTCGTCGGCACGGAGCGCGGCGAAGAAGGCGCGAAGACTCGAAGCCGGCGAAGGTTCGAGTTGGTGAACTCGCCGCGCGCGCTTCGCCTGCGAAGCCAAGAGGTCGCCTCGAAGTGTCGAAGTGGAGGCCCAGCGCTGCGGCGGTTCTAGCTGGCTAAAGCTAGAGCTAGAGAACTAGAGAGCGCTGCGATGTGGTGCGGCGGTCGGCGGCTTCCACTGCGGTGCTGGTGCTGCGGGCTGGCGGTGCACACGTGCCGCTCGCCGCGAAGTGGGTCACTTCGTGTTGCATCACTGGCACTCCGCACTCGCGCGCTTCAAATTTACTTGAACTCTAAACTAAACTCTATACTAAACTCCCATCTTCCAACTTTACGATTCTCTAAAAGTAAAAAAGTACACTACTCGAACTAGTTAAACATATAAACTTATTGAAAACTCATAGACCCTGAGAATCAAAGTAATAAAAGAGCAGCAACGTTGAAAGTTAAAATGTACACGAAGAAACGATTTTTGCTCAAAACTCAATAAAAAGTACACTTTTTTGCTTTATAGATTTCTAGAACCTTGTCAAAGAGAAATTCAAGATGGACTGCGTAGGGCAAACATAAAAATTTGAAAGGTTATGTCAGCCAGCCAAGGTGGCCTAGGTACTATGGTGAGCAAGCAAACAGGCGTGAGTTAATCTTTAAGCAAGTAAAAACTGGTTTACTATTGTCTCGGTCAATATTCATAGTATCGGTACAAGTTAGTAACAAATTCATAGAAAATGCAGGTCCATTGGGCTTAAAATATGGTGCCACTTTGCTAGTACACCATAGTACAAGAGATACGAGCAGTCAAAGGCACTTTGGTTATGTATGATTTCTTCATGATTGCCCTACGGAGTCTATCTTGAATTTCTGCTTTTAGGTGGGGGAATCAGCTGTTTTGGAAATCTCTATTCGTGTATGTGGAGGCGCCGACAGTAGACTGAGTTTATGTATTTGACCAGCTTAGATTTTTCTAGACTTTTAGTATGTCAAAAAGATACCATGAACGAATTAAAAAATTCAAACCTCGGAATTAGTCCGACCTAAAAACCTATTTCTCCTGTTATACTATGCGAACAACTCTATGATTATTTGTAAATCGTGAAAAAGAATACACTTTGTAATATTCTCTTTACCATTGCAAGGGCAAGTTCTCCATTGGGTGCATCCTGGTTGCACTCTGGCACATCACTCGGAGAACGGACCAAGTGCGCTACCACTAGTTCACCGGAGGCATTGCCTACATCTACAAAACAATTGAATGATAAACAGATGAGTTTATAAGAAGCGGCGACTCACTTGCGTCGGTGCGGTTCCAAGGCGGCGACTCAGTTGCGTCGGTGCGATTCCAAGTAATCTCGACGGCAATGCATCGCTGTGCGTCTGTACCACCCTCAATTGGCTCCACCTTCAGCACACAAGAACCGCCAACGACATCCTATATCAAGAGTGAAGCAAAACGCATGCCATTAGTGTGATAACGCTGCATAGAACGCTTGTAAATTATCGTTATTTGCAATATTTGTATAATATTTTGTATGCGTCGATCGACACATGCGTGGCAACCACTTTACAAAATGGCCGTCTTGTTCGTGGATTTGTGTTTTAGCTTGAGTTTTAGGAAAGCAAACATTTTTTTCAGTTGTGTTTATGTCTTAGCTCTTAGCTTAGGCATTAAACTTTTTTTTAAATATCTATGGGATTTTCACATACCACGAGCACAAATATTCGAAACAAGTTATTAGCTTAATGACCTGCGGGACCTTTGAAGTGAAATAGTGAAGTGAAGTGAATATTTCCGCGCTTCAATTACATGCAGATGGCGGACGTTGGCACATCTTAATATTTACTTCGCTTGTTCACTTTCATGTTGCAGCGAAAACACTGCGCATTGCAGCAAAGGAATAAGGAACGAAAATAGCTGTAAATGCTAAATGTAATCCTGTAATCCATCAAGATCCGCTGCGACTGCGAGTGTCACGTTATTAGATTTTCGCTGCCTAGACTAAGCGCCAAGCGCATATGTATTAGGTCGGACGATGCGTTGATAAACAGTTTACATTGCACGCGGAATACGTCATTATCGTAAATTAATCGAACGAAAAATGAAACAAGTTCCCTGGAAAAAAAAGTTTATTGCGCTTATATACGCTGCTATAGTTTGTTTTCAAGGGAAACATAATCAATATATCAAGTTATCATAACAATGAGATGTGGGATTAATGAAACGACATAACAAGAAGACAGCGCCAATGCGATGAGATAAGAGGATTTTTCAACGTTTTCAGATTATAGATTTCTATCAGATTTTCAAGTGTCTTTAATACCATTGATACTATTGATACCAAGATCCAAGATACATCAAAGGTTGTAGGGAAGTTGGAAATAAGCCATTATTGTGGCGGATTGTTTGACAGCAATCGTATTCCATCTCTCTCTCTGATGGTGACAAACAAACGAAACGATCTAAACCTAAACCTAAGAGATGTGAAAATTCGTTTGTGTTTGTTTGGCAGCATCAGATTGAGACGGAAATGTTTACTAAACGTGTTTCTGGCCAAAAATCCAATGATGAATAGAGAATAGAAGAAGGAGGGAAGGTTGCCTAAATCGTACCACTGCGTTTCAAACAATTTCACTAAAATGATAATTAATTATAATCTCACAAGTCACAATGCTTATTCTCTTCGTTGTTTGTTAATAGTTTTGTGTAAATATTTTAGTTTTTGGAAATTTTGTGCTTTTTTTGTGTATATTTTTAGAAAGAATGTTAAACACCTATTACACCTAGTCCTACTTCCTACACCCTGTAAATTTACGCTAAAAATAGCTTTTTAATGTATACAGTGCTCTTCATTTATCCCCGAACATAGGCCAATGCATTGCCCATAACAAACTGCAGGTCTGTGTTTCCAAGTAAATGAAACAAGTCCGAAACCGACGAGTACACTTACGCGGAGCAAAGAAATAAAACATCAAAAAACAGATTCGGTGTTTGCTCCCAAACAATGCGTTTTCTCTCGAACAATGCTCCCGAGGGAAATGCGGATGACGGCAAAAACCGTCAAAAAGTAAGCTCTACCATTGTGGATATTTTCAACCCTGTAGCTTTTCGCGTTTCCGAATTATCCCAAACTCCAACATTCTAAACTTTACCATTTCGCCCAGTGTACGGAGACGGGGAAAGATATAGGGTTGAAAATTTTAGCGGGTTTTGCCGTTATCCGTAATTCCCACGGGAGCATCGTTCGGGAGAAAACAGGAATAAACTGGCGGGGATGAACGACGCCCTCTGGCGGCCGCGCAAAAACAGTATACGAGGCGGATTATTTTTAGCAACACGAATCCGAAGAGAAAATTCAAATGGCCCTAGTGGTTTCGGACCAATCGCTAAATCTGTTTTTTGAGGTTTTCTTTTTCTGCTCCGCGTTCGTGTACGCCTTCGCTTTCGGACATGCATTGGCCTATGTTCTGGGATAAATGAAAAGTACTGTAGAAGTAGGAACAGTTGGAAGGTACAGGGTTGTTCGCATCATCAGTTTGTCGTTTTTATAAGGATCGCATTGGATTGGAAGCCTCACGGAGAGTTGATATTTATTTTATCGACAAGTAAGTACAAGTGGTTCGTTACACTCGATCAATCCCCCATTCCCAGGAGTGCGCTCGCAATTTGTTTACGTCTGTGCGTATGTTATTCCGCTTGCCGTTTCCCGGCGTCTCCTTTTTTTTTTGGGACCGTGTGTCTGTGCCTGCTACTGCTCAATTTCGGGTTGCGCGATTTTGCGATTTCTTCCCACAGCTCCAGCACTGGCAATATCATCAATATTGAAGGAGATCTCGGCGCACACGCAAAAGAATGGCTCCGCCGCCCCCAATCTCTTCGATATGTAAAAACCGAACGAGGCAATTAGGATAACGGCCATTACCGGTTACCATCTTCGTCTTCAGGGCTTCAGGGCTTGATGCATCTGCTGGATCATCATTACTCCTACCTCCTAGGGTACGTTACGTTACATCAGTTACGAACAGACGTTGCCATTTTATTTGATGAATATTGTGAAGTTACTTTGGTTCTGCCCTATGCTTCTGTGCATCTGTTCCAAACAAGAAGTTTAGTATTATTTGGTTGCGGTGTGAGGTTGGGAGGTCGAATTGAAGATGCAAGCTTTGTGAGTGCTTTAAGCGGCTTACCTCACCTGGACCTGAACGCGGTCATCGCATGCATGCTTAACGTATGCAACTTTGTGTGCGTCGCGAAGGTGTTGCCTATATTGCCGACACCTGCGGTCGTTTAAACTGCCGGCCATAAGCGCCGTAAGCTTTCTCAAAATATCTTCCAGGCCATTTCCAGTATCCAGTTCCACTTGGATACCTCCCCAACACTGAAAACTGTATTTTATACAAAACAGGAAAATAATTTAAAATTTTGTTTCATAATCACGAAAATCAGTGCTTAACGTATGCAACTTTACGTACGTATAGGTTACGTGTGTTGCCTACACCTGTAAATCAGCAGTTAGGTAAATATTATGAAATCAGTGTTTCGAGAGTTTCATTTCAGATTTGGAGGTTTTTGAATGTGTATGTACAGGGTGAGGGGTAAAAACACTTGGCGCAATTTCCGATACATCTGCTCGTCCAACCGTCCGCGGTCAAAGTGGTGGACGCGACGGAGTTAAACCTAAACAAACAAATTAGGCGCAGTCGTCCGCAACCGTGTATTGCGTTTTCTGGCGAAGACCGGGGTCACAACTCCCAAAGCAGCGCAAGAACGAACAACGAGTAGACGAGTACCAACGTACCAAGTGAAATGTTTCTACGCCTGTGTTTATGCAACTGCGGAACTGTGGACAAAGCCACAACAAGCTACGGCAAATACGAACAAACGCCTGAACAAAGTTTGCGCACGTCCATTGCGCGCGCACAGGATGTCAACACATGCAATATAGGCAACCAACAATACCAACAAGCAACTTCAACAGAAACAAACTGGGATAATATTTTAGTACCGTTGCTAACGTAGTACGACATGTAATGAAAATGAGAAATGCGAAAGCATAAAAATGTGTTGGGGGAAATTAAAAGTTTAATTATCTTGTTAGAGAGGTGTTGTTGTCGCTAATGATGAATATTCCATGTTGATAGTTAGCACAAGGCTCATCAACGCGTGGACTCGTGGAGCAATTCCAGCGGGAGCACACCAGATCACTAAACATTTGATTAGTGCAAAATTGAGGACACAGCAGATGGTGTGTTGTTTGTTACTTTCATTTGTGCGCCAAACGCCCAAAGGAAATAAAAAATTCTGCGCGGACGAAAATTAAGGTCGCTTGTATTATATGCAACCAACACAACACGACGGCACCAATGGCACCGCTGCGACATGTGCTCCCTGTGGCTCCTGCGGCTCCTGCTGTGGCTTCTGCGTTGGGGTGTGACTTCAAGGACTGTAACGTGTAACTCATTCGAAAACAACTTGCTGCTTGGGAACGCGCGCCTCGACGCAATCCTGGATGAGCTGTATAGCTGTGACTGGAACTATACTGTAGATATCACTCTGGAGGTGGTTGAAGGGGCTGAAGCAGGGCTGAAGTATGAAGCGGATCCTGCCGCTGCGGAATGTAAACGTGTAAGGTCGGCGTCGTTATGCGGTGAATTAAGTCCATGCGCATTCGTTATGCTGATGCGTGCAACACACTAAATATGAGTTTCAAGCTTTCAACCAGTACCAGTCAAAGAGCACTAAACCAGTGGCGTGCTATCGGTATAATACCGGGTGTCCCAAGTTAAATTCGGACCTCTAGTTTGTATAGAAATACTGTGTATCTTACAAAACTATGGTAATGAAGGTTAAAATTATTGTCAACTATACTGGGTGTTTCACAAAGCAGATGTTACAAAAAATAACAGACAGACTGATTTAATAGGTGGGCTTTCAGCCTCACCAAAAAGCTACCATCAACGAAATAAAAAATTCAAACCCTGTCTTTGTGAGAATTAATAGTCCCACCAAATAACCGATTTTCCTGTACTATTAGTTTCTTCTTTTGGTCGTTTTAAGAGAGTCACTTTGAGTGACTTTGGACCGCACGCCACTGCAACAAAATGAGCAACTGTAACTGTATGTAGCTGTAGAAGTGTTGAAATTAATTCGACTCGCAGGCCTCGCAGCCCTTTTCATCTTCTGCCTTGTGCGTGTCGCACAGTCGCGTGTGGCGCGTTTAATCGTCCATCCTTTATATACATTTCCAGGCCTATTCCGCCGTAACCCCACCCCAACGAATAGAGTTACTTGTCAACGTCGCCGCCGCGCCGTGCGTCGGCACAGTGTTGCCGCAGTTGCCGGTAAACAATGCCACACTGCCACGCAAACAAAATGTGCTATCGCGCCATGTTAATACCAAAACCCTCGGCCATTTTCTTTCTGCGTTGTGTAATGTCCTCATGCGTGCCATGGCATGAAATGAACATGAGCAATGTAGCAAAGTCTATTTAAAGTCCTCGCAGTCTCACACTGACATAGGTTATGCAATATCATCAGTAAGAGCAGGCACAAGGAGCCAAGGACAAGGACAATGTCACACAGGGATGAAACGCAACTAATTTCAACTATTCTCGCAATTTGCTGCGCGCATGAATTAGTTAAGAATTGCGACGACCGCTCCGAGTCGTTCTTCTGTCGGTGTCCCAGCAATGTAATTTCATGAATGAAATGATCACAAGCCCTATAAGCCTAAATTAATAATAAGCTGTTTGTCCCATATGAGGCACATGCTGAGCACTCAATGTATACGTACAGGGTCTGCATAAATGTATGATTACCACGTGATCAAATTTTGAATTTCGCGCCCAGCAGCAGTTGGCTATAATTTAAAAATATTTCCCCAGATAAGTAACTGGCAAGGGAGTCAGTGGATATTGACATATTTTAGATTTCCCGCCTTACAAAGTTACCAAGAAGTAACCAAATACACAGGGTCCCCAACCAGAGAACGAAAAAAATTGCGCGGCTATTCAAAATTTGATCACGTGGTAATCAAACATTGATGAAGACCCAGTATGCATTATTGGACTGGATACTGGTACTGGATGGAACCTGGAACAAAAACTAAAATCAGTGTCAACAATCACAATCACATTAAATATGCGCCAGTGCAGGCGCCTAGGGCATAAAACAAAGAGACGATTTTCCATTCATGCCGCATGTCAATAACCTCCTCGATCCGTAGCTGAGCACTGGGCACTGCCACTGCATTATCATATTTATAATCGACCACTGTTTATTCTTTTGTCTACGCGTGTTTACATTCTTTTCGGCGCTTTTTCACCAATCACCACCTCGCTCACTACTGTATCATTCGGTATACCGCAACTCCACAGCACATCGCTTCCTCTATTATTATGCCTACCTTTTGTTTGTGCATTGTGCTTGGCGGTGGGCAAATTATCACTCCTCGCTCCCTTAGCACTAGCAGGACTAGCTATGACTCTGAGCTATGAAATTGAATTAATCGCGGCGAAAAGGCAACACAAAATGTAAATTGCATAATATCATGGTTCTATAATAATGGAGAACCACCAACAATGGTTGGTGGTTGGCAGGTTGCAGATGTAAGTGTTCTAACCTAAGTTCTTATAAAAAAAAAGGTTAAAATGAAAAGCAGGAAAACAAAAGAGTAGCGGTGTAGGTAATGTAGGTAGCTGAAGCATCGTCGCATCGTCGCTCGTCGGTGTTTTAGGTCAATGCTGCGGCTGTTGGTGCCGATGCTTCAGTTCTCGGAGCCGTGGTGGGGGGGAGGGACCTGGGAGACGGGACCTGTTTTCGCCTCGTCTTCCTCGCACCGGCTCGCCGGCAGATCGATAGCTCTCACGTAAACAAAGGAGCGTGCGATTCCGATGCGATCTGTCGCCATGACAACTCGCCAACAGGCCAACATGCGATGCGTCCGGATCGACCCAATCCCCCCACACATCCTATATCTATGAATTTGAAAATTATATATTTCAAATTGCATCGTTCTGCATATATAGCGTGGCAGTAGCGGGTCAATAGAATGCGAGTCGTGGTCGTGGTCAAGAATCTACGCGTACACACCACACAAAGGAAAAGAAATGATAACATTGGTCCGTTGCGGTGGCAGCATGTTGCACGCTGCGCAAGCTTGCAAGCCTGCAGGCTTGCAGTTGTTGCTGTTGCGAGGACGTTGCCCCCAATGTTTACATCGCGTACGCTGTGCGCGCACATATACGCACACAAGGCGCGCCCCATTGGTGGAGCGGTGGAGGGCATGATGATGGCTCTGGCTCTGCGTTTTTGCGCCCGTTCTGCGCTCCTTGTCTAATGTCACGATCAGATGCTTATGCTAGGCAACCTGCACACCTTGTGCTCCGTGCTTTTATTACCAACGCTACTTCGGTCGCAGTCGGAAAACGCAGATGCCTGCTGAGAGTAGAATGCACTGCCTTGAACTCCTCTCCAGGTAGACCTAGAGCCTAGAGCCTAGACAGGCCCAGGTAAGGGTGAAACCCAATTTGAAAGGGCAGATATTTCTTCAATCGACGACTTGAGAAGAGCAGGTGTTTTAAAATCTACTAAGACCACAGGTCTAGTCGTTTTCATGCTTTTAGCACAATCAACCGTGTTGAACATCCTTTACTTACCGTTGGGGGCGCCACTGCATCATAACGAAACTAGTCAAACAAACTGTCAGCTGTTCAGAAGCAAGTTATGCCATTGGCTGTGTTGACTCCACGTGACTCTATGTTTGACTCGTTTCAGACGTTCCACTTTCGGACACCAGACGGCGTTTCTTTAAGTTTAGACGTTGTTTAGAGGTGAATTCGACGGCGACATTACGAATAGTATTGCCAGTATTGGCGGTACAATGAACTTTTGTACAGTGTAGACGCGTATAGAGCAAAGAGTAAATGAGTAAAGAGTAGAGTAGATTCAACAGGTAGCAGAGCCGATGCTGTTTCTAACGCACAGCGCTTTGTGGTCTTAAAAGTATGTGCGATTGTGGTGCGATGCTCTCGATGTGTGGATCGTGGATGTCGATGCACCGCCGAGGGTGAAGACACCGAAGGCTGAATGCCTGAAGGCTATGGCGATGGCTTGATGATGGTGAAAAGGGAAAGTTCGATGCTCTCGTCCCTGTCCCTGTCCCTGTCCCTGTCCCATAAACTGGTCCCGGCTGCTAAGCAACACGATGCGAGGGTAACAAATACGCGAGGGAATGCACTGCGAGTTGCGAGGCTCCGCTGGTGCCCCGCAACTTGTTTCCTCGAGGCCTCGGGCCGCCTGGAAATCCCCCTTGTCACCCTCGCACCGGCGGAGGCGGAGAGGCCGGTGACTCTGTGAGTGCGAGCGCAATGGCATCAAAACAACGAACAGCTGATGGCTTGATGAGATTCCTCGCCTCAGTTGAGTCGCCTCGAATGCAAAGGCAAACGCAACGAGCGCGACCGGCTTTTACACACAACACACCCACAAACGCATACACCTTGTGTATATGCTGTGTCGCTGTGTGGCAAACACAACAAAGAAACTCCACTCCACTCTACTGATGGATCAGCTGTTGGTTACAGGCTGTCCATCTCATTCAAACTCTTCAATCTCTGAAAAGTTTGAAAATATGTATTGTCATTTATGTGAAATTCTCAAAGTTATGTTATATCACCTCTTCTCTCTTGTTGCAGCCGATCTCTACCACCTCCTACAAATGCACATGGAAGACGTGCATTTTCATGACGCAAGTCGAGGAGCTCATGAAGGAACACATTCGTATTGAACATCTGAAGTGAGTGTTTTCTGTTTTGAATGTTGTCTTTTTTTACAATCGCGTGTATGTTGTATTGATGGCGAATAGGAATACCAAGCACCAAGGCTAACTAGCAACCTTGTATCGAACGGTATTATTCGTGGCACACCGCTATTTAGTCATGGTCAGGTCCCCAGGTCCGAAACTAAAGCCAACGAAAATAGTTTTGCCAATAATAACGGACCTAGCAACCGCTTCACGTACTCACAAAATGGAAGAATGTTCAACCTGAAAAACTTACCCAAATGCGTTTTTGCTTCTTAACGTAGGCAACACACATTACAAACGAATGAAAATACGTCAAGTGTTATAGGCAACTTAACCAGCACTTATATACAGGTTGTATCATGAAATTTAACAATGCTTATTTTTGTCCCCCGTAGAGCGGCCGGCGAAGAAGAGTTCTATTACTGCGACGTGGAGGAGATGACCAAACTGCCACCGGCGCCGCCACCGCCAATGATCATCCAGCAGCCGCAGCCGACGCTCTCGCATCGCGATATGGCGCGCCCACCGCACGAAGATCCCGAGTACCAGCGGCAGATCGTCGGCAGCTTCCGCCAGCAGATCTACTCCGGCCCCATCGCCATCCCGCAGTCGCCGCACAAGCTGATGAAGCTCTCGCCGCGCCCGCACAGCCCCAAGATGCCGGTGTCGCCGCGCCGCGTCCGCGGCGAGAACAAAAAGTGCCGCAAGGTGTACGGCATGGAGCACAAGGAGCAGTGGTGCACGCAGTGCAAGTGGAAGAAGGCGTGCACGCGCTTCGGGGACTGAGTCCAGGCACACGCGCCGCCGCCGATGGCGATGCGCCTTCCAAAGACTGCCATTCGCATACTGGTGCAGCGCAAGCGGGCGCACTGCGCGCACGACCTCGATGCGTGTGCGAAGCGCGTCGCGCCTGGACTCAATGCGCCACCATGATCCGGATTCGTACTTGATGAATGCGAGTGTTGGGGATGCATAACGAACTGAATACCTATTCCATTACAATTGTGCCCGAGTCGCACCGTCACAAAACACAATCGTTGCTAGTCGTAAAACAAAAAAAAAACAATAATATTTAAAAATACAAGAGAGAGAGAGAGAGTGAGAGGGAGGGAGAGAAAGTGAGCAAATGCAATGCGAGAATATTAATGTTAAAGTTTTACAGGAATTTAAAATAATGTTATTGAAAACAAAAAAGCTGTAATGTCGATACTACGGAGTAAGTAAATTTGGTCATCGGCCGTCGCGCGTCAAGATGGCGGCGATGGAGCGCCGACATGGCGTCCGCTCAGCGGCCGCCATGGCAACCAAATAGGAAGCCGGCCGGCTCGGCCAGCATCGATCCGATTCGCCGCGGCCCGGCGCCGGCCATTATGGAACAATCTTTCGAAAATGATCTAAATACACGAAAAATACGAAAAACGAAGCGGAAATAAAAGAAAATTATTAATGAATTTGAGAGAACATCAACTGACTTTGCGAAAAAAACTGCCAAGAACAAAATTTTCTATCGATATTACAATAAATCTACCCGAAAAAGCAAACAAACAAACAAACAAACTAAAAATACGAGACACGAGACAAGAACGTTTCGTCAGCTTTTGCTGCAAAACATCCGATAATCGACGAGTACATAGACAACGTATATATTGCGTAGATATAAATAAAATATGAATATCACATATACATAAATGGCGCGAAAGAGATGTTTGTTGAACTTGGATACTTGGAACGAATCATATTAAACAATTTTTATTTTTACTTGTCTTTAATGAAGATTAGCAAGCATTACTGATTTTCATTATGCATATAATAAACATAGAGATATATTTACAACATATTATACCTTATACATATTACCATGTTTTAGATCTCAGAAACGTAATAAGAGTACAATATTTTTAATTATTAATAATTTAATTCACGATGATCGATAAAGAGTATGTACTTGTTGCATAGTATATCTACTATACATATATTATACATACATAAAATATATATATATATATATATAAATGAAAATGATTTAAATCTACGGTGGTTATAAGATATTGAATAAATAACGCGAAACATTGTGTATAAATGACGATAAAGATGTATAAATAATTGATATGTGTAATTCGAAAATCACTGAAATTCGGTGTGTACTTTCTGACAGTGACAGTTGGCAGAACAAACCATCACAAAATTATGCAACCCGAGTGATTTTCATTTACATCTTGTACATGCTGTATATAATTATCAGATTATCACATTTGAGAGCAGCCCGCGTTGAGAAACGACAAGCAAGAAGCAAATCATTCATTTTCTAGCATGCAATTCAACCTAACCTAAAATTGAGATCAAATCATAAATGTTTTTTTTTTCTCGCCTGAATTTAAATGCATTCATGAAATCTATCTAAATGTCTAATAACACTCTTGGCGATTCGATTACCGATGTTCTGATGTGTCACGTGACATTACTCTCTGCTAATAATTTGGGCATGTAACAGGTGCGCCGGCGATGAAAAGTGCGCAACCCACATCACACGGATGCAAAAGATGCAAAACGACAATTTATGCACCCGAGTCAAAATTATGTGTGTGTAGGCTTGCGCAATGCTATAAAAATTAAGCTATACCCGAAAGCATTAGACGTTACGACTAACGAAGGAATGACTATAGAATAAACCAGTATTTTAAGAATAGACCGAGACGTTGCTGAGGATGTGAGGAAGAGGAAGTAATTATCATACAGTTTAGAATAACGATTAACATGTTGAGTGCAGGAAAGCAAGGCAAAACGTATGATGTGCATGGGTTGTTGATCGAATATGTAGGAGAGAAGAGAGGTTATGTAGAGACCTAGAGACGATTGTATTGTGAGCATGAGTGCAATTTTTGGCGATGGCGTGTGCAAATGATTTTAAGCAAAACACTATCTGTCTACTCTACGAATAATCTAGTATTGTAGCCGTTAAGCGTAACTGTTGGTACTGGAAGGTGGAACATTCAAAAAGGACTGCGACTGGGCAACAGGGCAACAGATGTAATTTGCCGACTGAATAAATTTGTTATGACGACGATGCCGAATGTCGACAAGGTAGCATCCTGTAATGCCATATTTAATACATGCGAAATTTGGCCATATTAATGGATTAATAATGATAACATGCTATCATTGCCGCTTCGTGTGTGTTAATCGCTAATCCGATGCAAGCAACCAACAATACAAATACAGTAAAATGACGATATGAATGCAAAATAATGCATATTTATCTGGGATGGAAACCGGTTACATTTAACCGGTTAAATTATTAACCATTAACCGAAATATGAAAAAAAAAACTGTTTCGAGGAAAAACCTGTTATAACGGTTGCCATCCCTGATATTTAATGATTGGTCGTCCATCTTGTTGTCAAATTATGCAAAACAAAATGCAGGTTTTTGCTTATCAATTATTATTCGTGCACGTGATAATAGCGCAAGGGCGTGTGAAAGGAGAACTTAATTTTCAAGCCGAACTATTTTCAGCCAAATGGCAGTGCAATGGAACGCAAAATCATACAATATTGAATCAATCCAAAAATAAACCAACCAAATATTTACACAAAACATAATAGTAAAATATAAAACAAATAGGTTAATATAATCAAATCCACATACCATAACTAATTGTTTAAGAGAAACTCAAGTGCAAAGGCGCATCCACTACCAATCGTTTACGCTATTCAATTCACAAACTTTTATTTTTCAAAAGAATGCGTTCATTGCCTAATTCTCAACATCTCAAGTAATTTATATCATTTTCAATATGTGAATCGATCATCAAACACGAAATTTTCACATAAACATTGATTTACCATTACATTTTATGTATATTGTTATGTTATATAATTGCGTATTATTGCGTTAAGTTGCGATTAAGAAATTATTTATGTAGTTCTAGTTGATTATATAGTTAATTTTTTTTCTTTTGAAATTAAGTTATTAGTTAATTGATTGATGTGAAGTTTACTCATGTTTCATTACCTCTTAGTCTTTCAGTTTGTGTATGTATCATGTTCAACACTGATTAAAATAGTTGTCTTTTTATTTATCTCAAATAGATGTATGTACTACCCGTTTGTAATTTAACTGTGGAACAAACCAATTGATTGCTCGGACGTTATATCATTCAATCATTCATTGCATTGGTTTTATACAATTCGTACTTTTTTCTCTCATTTTATTGTATTGATAACTATCTAAAAGTTTATTGCTAAAAGTTTACTTACTAGTATTTAATTGAGTAATCATTGAAGTTATATTCAACATAAAGTAAGCTAAAGTATTCCGCTCGATGGAATACATTTCGTTTATAATAAAGATATCATGTATGTAAGATAAATATGAATATGTTATACAGACATTTGAAAGTATTTTATAAAGATATGTTATTTAATTATACTCGTTTTGTGTTTATTTCTCATTCCTTGCTGCGTGTTTTCTATTTCTTCGAATTACCATATTACTTATTTATTTGTGAAATGAGCGTTGTTTTGCTCAACAATTTGAAAAAGAGCCAGGCCTGCCTCGTTTACGCTAATGAAACTCGATTGTACATTTTATAATTAAGTTCGTCAATTGCACAAAAGGATGAATACAATTAAACAATTTACGTAAATGTAAAACGTGAAAATGAAGAACCGATGTTCATGTAAAACAATGTAACTGGAAAAGAAAACGACGACTAAACATAAGCAAGATAAATGTACATTACCTTATGTATACATACATATGTTATAAAGTTTGTAGAATTTATGCGTAGTTAAGTCCCGATAATATTTTAGAAATCTTTTATATCGAAAACGTTAGCAATGAACGACGATCATTTTCGATGCGTGTATACGTTTCAAACAATGAATGCATCTTGTGTGAAGCGTGAGAGAAAGTATTTTTGCTTCATACCTAAAATATCATTAAGACAACGCACCTAATCCGATCTGCTCTGAATGAACGACGAAAACGTGCATTCGGAAATATTTTTAACGATTTGCGAATGCGTTCGTTCGAGAAAATGATTACCTTACATGTGAAACCTAAAACCTAAAACCTAAAACATTCAACACAAAAAGAAAATGCTATATTATATGAAAATATAAAATATGTCTATGATAAGAAATCTACCTACATTTTAATGAATGAATGAGAGAGAATACATATATTTAATAACTATAAACAAATTGTTTTTGTACAAATCTACAAATCCTATTTGAAATTACAGATGATTTCGACATTCGAGATCGTGCAGGATGCAGAATAAATGTTCGATTTGGTGCATAGTGCGCCATCTGTGTTGCAGGAACTGTTCCATCAGTTTCAAATCGGAACGCGTCAAAAGCAAAATGAACGTTACAAACATAACCTACCAACATAATTTTTTGACTTCGCTTTCGTTTTTGAAAGCGTTAACAAACTTTTAATAAAGTGCATTTAATTTTAAGTTTTATTCAGTTGTACTCGATTCTTGCTTAATTTTAAACAGTATTTTACTGCATTGTGTCTCGGAGACATTTATCGCGTATGAATCGCACATCCATACAATAAGTTGTCTTCTGGGTTGCCTTCATCAGAAATGAATAATTGACTTGGTTCAACTTGGGAAGCTTTGGGAAGTTCATTGCCTTCACGACCCGCCTGTGGAAATATGTCAATCAATGTTACAGTCAGTGGCAATCCAATTAAGATCCACAGGGGAAAACTGCTAACATCAGACTTGCAAGATGTGGACAAACGACGAAAAATACGCCTTCAACAGGTATTGTGTTGAATCTTTAAATACTTTAAATATAATCTTTATATCACGCTAATGTCTTGCTCCTTTGTTCGCTTCCGATTAGGTCCGGCAGCAGTCAAAGGACCTTGCTGCCTCAGTGAGAAATAATGTGAAGAAAGTGAGAAACAAGCAACAAACAGATTTCGAAAAGCAAAATCAGGCCAAGTTGAAGGAATGGCAGAACAAGAAATTGTTGCAAATGCAACATGTATATGAGGATAATGTGAAAGAAATTGGCGCTGGGCATGCACAGGCGCAGCGGCAGGAAATTGAGGAAATTGAGCAGATGGAGAGGCAGAAAATTATCAATGACGAGATGGCATCAAGAAGAGGCAGATCTGCCCAGGAGCTGCTGCAGGTGAAGAAGAATGAAGCAAGTCTACAGAAGGCAATCCCACGCCAGGCGAAGCAGTTGGTCAGAGAAGTGGAAAATGCACGAGCAGCGATGATCGTCAATCAAAGCACGCATCGCACACCAAAGAAGAAGAAAGTGACAAAGGGAAGCTTTACTATTGTTGAGCATGATGATGAGGTTGTACCGGACGAAGAGGATATTGACAATATTGACAATGCACCAGCTGAAAGTAAAAGTGCTTCAAAAAAGAGCAATGTGTCAAATTCGGCGTTGCTGGTGAAGAAAAAGATGGAGGATAAGAGTTCACAAGATGGCGGACTGGATGGCGTCCCTAATGTGCCGACTGTCACGTCAGTGCCTAGTTATCAAAGGCCTGAAACACCTTCCGCGGCGAGTAAAAGCCCGGTGAAGCGGTTTAGACACGAGGATACCAGTCGTGTATCTTTAGTATCTATTGAAGTGCCTCCCGACACGAGAATATCGGATAGAATTCGAAGTCGTCATTTGGTAACAGCGCCAATGTCCGATATTCCAGAAGCACTTAGCGCGTCACCAAGCAATGTTGCCAATGTTGAATATCGCGAGCAATCCGGCGGTGGTGGAAATAAAGAAAACACACACCTCAATCGCAGTAAGACCTTTTCAACTGCCACTCATCAAGGGGTATCGATCCCGCCGGTTGCTCATAGCGATGTTATTACTTGTCCAATGTGCGTTAGACATTTAAATCCATTAAGTCACGCTTGCCGAGAGCAGAACAACGTTAGAAGTGTTTGTGTTCCGCCTATTCAAACATGTGTATGCCCACATTTGCCACTTGATTCGGCTCAGACCCAGGCGCAGGCGCAACACTTCGAAATTCCTTCCAAACCCACTGTCAGCCTCTCCCGCGAAAGTTATCATCCGCAGTATTCCAAGGAAGATGTGAATTCAAAGAAGGATTATCGCCGCGTGCGGAGCTTCGATCGCAGCAATCGTTTCGGCCATCACTACGTGACGGACACCTCGCAGGTACATCGCGTTAGCGCCGACGAACTGCAGTACTGCGACCAGTCGGATGTGGAGTTGGAGGCTGGTCCATCGCATCGCAATAATCGCCAGGCTCGCGGCGAGTTCACGAAGCTGGCGGATGAGCGCGCCAAGATGGCCGACGTACGCGGCCGTCAGGCATTGCAAAAAGAGAACATTCACAAGGACTATCAGCATTTGATGAAGAAGCTGCCGCTGCTCCAGAAGCAAGGACGCATTGCGAATCTCAGCCCGAGCAAGGATAAGCTTCACATGTCCGACGACCGGAGGAAGGAACACGAAAAACTGCGGCAACAACGAATGGAACGCGCATTTGAACGCCTTGCACCAACAACCACCATAACCTTACCTTCAACGGCGAGCAGGAACACACCAAGGAAGAAGTCGCCCCGCCGTCGCAAGTCGAAATCACCGCCGAAATCATTTGGCACTTGGCGGAAAACCTCCACAACGGATGCTTCCAATAATGCTGCAGCTGCGACTACCGAAACAAGTGAAACATCCAACCTCATTGGCTTACTGGAAAAGCTACGCAGCCAGAAGGAGGAGCTTCTGAAAGAATGCAAAGAATTACCGGAAGACAGCAACTTTTACACTCTAATCGACGATTTGGATTTTGTCACGCGTACGCGCACCAAAAACAAGGACAAACAGATTCAGACACAGACACAGGTTTCGGTGCAAACGAAGACGTCCTCTTCGTCCGATGTTGGACGCAAGGTGCACAAGCAAGTGCTGATTTTACAGAATACTAGCACGCAGACCAGTCCAAAGGTGAGTAATGCGCCGACTTCGGTGAATCCTGAATCCACCTCTGGTTCGGATGCGGGCGAACCGCCAATTAAGCAACCTAAAACTAGCAGTCAGAAAGGCCAGAAAGGTAACACGGTATGCGCGTGTAAGGATCGCGATAAATTGTGCGAGATCCTAATCAAAATTCGTGACTGCCCTGCGCATTCGGCGGAGAAGTCTAGCAGCGGCGAGAAGACACCGGAAGTGGTTGTTAATCACGCCAATCGATTGGAGGAATCGCTAAATTTAGAAACGGGCAAGTGCCGAAAGACGTCACACACGAAATCCAACGATAGTGATAAGAGCATTAGCCCTAAAAGGTCCAGGTCTGAATCGCCGAAGAAAAACCCGCGGAAAGTTGAGACTGGGTCCAATGACAACTGGAAACATCAGTTGTCATCCGGTTCTACGCGACTACCGGATGAGATGACTACGAGTACTTCGTACTATAGCCCACCGGATTATGGGTTACAGCAAGGTCGGAATCGGGATCCTCGAAATGGGTCCCAGATACAAACATCGATGCCACAGACGCAGGATAGAGTCCCGTTGGACAACCGATTGTTGGGGTATATCAATAAAATGTTGGAAGTCTCCAAGGGCAAGCTGAACGTGCTGGCAGCTAATGTATCGTCCATTAGTGATGTGCCAACGCCTGGCTCGAGCATCATCGATATTCGTTCGAATCGCCCGCAACGGCAACCACAAAACGCATCGCATAATGATTCCACGCAAATCGAAAAACTCTCCACGCTTTTGAAGTACTTTAATTTAACACCCGGGGATTTTCGAAGTTTTGTCAGCGTTGCTTCTGCTTCTAGCGCACCTCGCTCACGGAGTAATTCAGTCGGATCGTCGAGCACACAAAGTCATGATTCAAGGGGTGGGAATATGCGGAGTGTTGCCGAGGACCAGGTTCGGGATCGGAATCGGGATCGGGTGGACAGTACGCATTTGTCTTTGGAGAATTACACTCAAACGGCATCGTCGCCCACTGGCCCTGTAATGGATCACTTTGCACAGTGGGCGGAGATATGCCAAACGCGCATTAGCAACTTGAATGCGATGATTGACAAGGTGCGTATGGAGAAGCAAGAAATCATCAGCCCCACCGCATCGCATCATGGCGAGTCTCTAAACAAGAGTAACAATGCCACGACGTACATGAGCCTGCCGACGAGGTCAGCTTCAACCAGTCCGCGTAGTCCAGAACAACGACAACTCAATGCACAACTCTTAGATGTTGCATCACAGGGCACCAATACTACTAACGCTAGAGATCGGGAGGAGTTCCAATTGTTACTTGAACTCTCCAAGACACAACACGATTTAGATCGAGATATGGTCGAGCGTTACATGAAACTCGTTGGGGTGGAGTTGCAGGCACAGCGCACCCGAACACCCGAATCCGAACCGACGCCTCCGAAGAGTCCCGAGAAGGAGAAAGGCAATGGTGTTACGTTCAAACCAATGCTGGACATTCCCAAATTACCCAAGTTCCAACCTCAACCCTCCACTTCCAACGAGAACAACCAGCAACACACCAAATTGAAGAAACCACCCGTGACGAATAACGCGCTACGCTTTAACGATGTTATCCATGAGCTGTCCGCCATCCCCGAGGCGGAGAACTCGCGCTTGTCCCGCAGCCCACAGAGCCGAAAATCTGCCAGCCCGCAGAAGCGTATGGTTCCCGTGGTGAGATCACCGACGAAGAGCTATTCGATGCCTTCAACGTCGCATGATCCGAGAACAAAATACAGTCCGAAAGACCAAAGTTCCGAGTCGCAAGCAAGCGATAAATCGAACGAATCCGTAGAATCAATGCTGAAAACTATCGGTTTGGATTGGGCGATCAACAATCTCAAAATTATGAACGCTGCCCACAATAATAACTCGTCCAGCTCATCGTCGTCGTTTGAGCTTGAGCTGAAGCGCTTCACGAACTTTGTACATAAAAACATTTCGACGTCCACTTCGCATAATGACGAGCTATCTAGACTGCAGAGAACCTCGACACCTGTGCAAGCTAACAATAGCCTCAGAAGTCAGCCCAGTCATCGGTTGATCAACAGCGGGGAGAGCGAGCTATCGCCGGTGGCTAGCGCCATTGGGAAGGGAAAAGACAAATCTGATAAATCGCCTTGCGACACTGCTCAACAAACATTCAACACAATGCCATCACCATCAACACGACGCAATGACGAGAGCGATGATGATAGTTGATGAGAATATGTAACATTTATCTGTAGTGAATATTTAAATACCATTTTGTTGAGCTATGTGTATGAATCAACATCTTAAATTGATGTGTGTGTTTTTATCTTATCTGCATTAATTTGCTAGGAATTTTAAGATGAACGGCGTTACAACAAACAATTATACTTAACAATTTGGGCTATAGTTTCCAAGACTTTCAAATCAATTTTGGGCCTCAAATTTATGAACATGGTTGAATATGTGCATCCTTCATTTCAATGGAAATGAAAGGAATGATCAATAAAATTTTAGGTAGGGTGAATAAAACAAAATGCTGTCGTGATATGCAAGAAGACCGCGTTGCCCGGCGCTGGCATCGCCGCGCCGCGTACACTTGTTCACTCCAACGAGTGGCCTCGCTGGTCGCTGCGACGCGAATCGTTGAGCGTTGCGCACAGTATAAAGCGAGATTAGTTGAAATATTAACAGAAAATCTGTGCAGAAAACCATGAAGAACAAGTACATTATTCGCTTCCATTATTGCCATTGTTCAAAGCCATTCAAGCTATCAGTAAGTGTTTCACAATTGCCGTGTGTTTTGGGGTTATTTAGTGCAAAATGTTGTTCGTGCATAAAAACGTACAAAATGTTGTTCACAGGAGACGGGAGTAATAACCATGAACCATAACACCTTCTTGATGGAAGTAGAACTACATAATAGCAAAAATCGGTGATGTTTGGGGAGTAAC
>JARJDQ010024093.1:0-18865 GCA_030264215.1 Geostiba sp. GC000077
ACCCGAAACCGTTCTTAAACCTCGAAACGACATCATTGCGCCAACCACAGCTATTTTACGAGCGCAGAGGTCGATTACTGATTCACCCGTCTCTCTCCAAGAATCAAATTATCGGTGGCCAGGAAGGATGGCCCGAGGCGGACGCCGGGATTTCAATGGTTTCTTGTCGCAGGCCTGCTACACTACGCTCCACTGAACGCTGTTGCCATTTACAATTTCAAACGATTTTAATTATACTCCCCATCCCTCCTGCACACCCGGTATAATTGCATTGCATCATACATTGAAAGAAAGCAATTGAACAGCAAATGAACAGAGGTATTGATTAAATCTTATATTGTATGTAAACACAGTGACATTTTCTGGATTGAAAGTACCTATAAGAATTAAAATATTAATACATAGTTCTTAGTATTAAAGCAAAAGCAATTAAATGCTACACACAATTAAAAAGTCTATTGTTAGTGATATGAATCAATTAATTTATTTCTCACGACCTCATTCAATGAGTTATTCATACAATCCACTGATACATCATCAAGGTGATTATCAAAATCAAAGAGCTGCTCAAACAAGCGTTCTTCTACCAGAGAAGAGCAAATTTCCAGAGTTGCATCTTGAGTGATTGACACTCTTTGAATATCAACTGGTTTGTACTTTCCATCAGCATGTTGAGCTACTTTCAAAGCTATATTATCCATGTGTGTAAAGTTGACATTCTGATTATCTACAATGACTAGACATGCATTTGGAAAATACTCTGCAATCTTGTCAGATATTCTGTGAATTGATTTATCAATAGATGCTTCCTTGAAGTTTTCATGGGCAACATAGTAGCCAGATATGACGAAGCCCTGTTTAGTAACCTCATGCTCAATCTGAAACAAAGACATTACTTAGTCATATGAAACAAGTGATCAACTTTCTTGTGACTTACTTGCGTTAGGGCAATTTCAGCCATTGGTATCAAGTTGAGTGCAATGTGAAACAGTGGTACTGCATTCACAAACTGAATATCTTTTCCTTTTGTAGAATTTGCTTTAGAAATGAGAAGTCCATTCACTGAACAGTGCGGATATTTCGCTGCGTGCAACATTATCTTCGAATAGGCAAGACAGGTGAAGGTAATTTCGGTCATTTTCGCAAAATGCTTTGGTTTTTAATTGATACACGCTCGATTGGGATGAATTATTAAAACTTCCGCAGGGAAACAGGAATCGTGTTGTCATGAAAATTAACCAATAATCGACAAGGCGACAAATGTCGCTAAGCCCTCACAAGCGACATCTTTTTCAGCTAAATGAACTTCAAAATTGTTTTTTGCGAATATTTGAATCTGTGATTTGGATGGATTATTTAAATTTATACACAAAAATTTAATTCCTTTTACAACTTAACACATTAATTCCTTGGAGAGTAAGACCACTATCTGCGGGTATAGTGCGTATCCGGTATCAATTATGAATGGTATAATATTCAATCAACATTAACCTATCTTTATGACATTTTTATCTAATCTTATGAAATTACGATCCAAATTTCAAGTTGCTACAAAAGCTGCAGATATATTAGAGATAAGATTCAAGGTTCAGCCGGTTCAGCCCATTCAGCCAAATCACGCACTTGGAAAAGTGTTACCAGGCATGTCAAATGTGAAAATAATAATTGTTGGTGCAGGAGCAGCAGGAATCGCCTGCGCTACCCGGCTTGTTGCAGCAGGTTTCACCAAAGTGCAAATCTTGGAGGCGGAGGACCGCATTGGCGGACGAATTCATTCGATTCCATTCGGGCGGAGCAAAGTCGACCTAGGAGCACAATGGTGCCACGGCGAAGAAGACAACATTGTCTATCAGATGGCAAAGGGACTGGATCTTTTGGAAACATCCAGGTGTACATACAAAGATAACATATTTTACACTTCTGACGGGCGGCAAGTGGATAGAGAGCTTACAGATGAATTGTTCAGCTTCGCGGCGGATATTATGAGGGATGTGAAGCCTGATGATACCTCCTTGGGGCATTACTTCATTAAAAAGTAAACATTTCTCTGCTGTTTTTACACTTATAATTCAAGTAAATTTCAGTTAACATACTTTTAGCTTCATTAAGAAAACTTCAGAAGTGTTTGGTTCAAATGATCAATGTAACAATATTGCTGTGATGTTTCTGCATTGGTTTCACAAGCTAATACTCTGCTATGATGCTGCACCATCCTGGTTTGATATTTCAACAAACGGTTTGATTGAATACCGCGAATGCGATGGTGATCCGCTATTGAATTGGAAATTGGAAGGATTCGGTCGATATTTACACGTTTTGATGGGAGAGCATGAAGACTTCTTGATGAATCATGTCATTGAATTAAAAAAAGCAGTGAAAACTATTGTTTGGAGTGAAGGAAATCATCCATTACAAGCAGTCCTGCACTGTGAAGATGGCAGTTTTTACAATGCAGAGCACATCATATTGACAACTTCAATTGGAGTGCTGAAGGAAAAGCACAAAAACATGTTCATACCTGAATTGCCACCATTTAAGGTCAATGCTATTGAAGGGCTGGGTTTTGGAGTTGTTGATAAGATTATGATCAAATTCCCCATGCAGTGGTGGAGAGATGAGACCTGCTTTTGCTTCTTATGGAAGGAAACTGACAGAATGAACATTTTGAATCAATTTCCCATTGGACCAATGAAGGTACCCATGTTTAAAACTAATGATACATTTAAAAAATTCAAATTACACCTGTAAATCGGTTTTAGGACGGTAGATCATGGCTTGAAGACATCAGTGGATTCTTTGTTGTTGATAGTGATCCAACAATACTAATAGGCTGGTTGTTGGGAGATTTCGCAAATGATGCGGAACAACTTTCCGATAAAAACATACAAGATGGTTGCATGTTTTTGTTAAAGACGTTTTTAGACGAATTCTACGACATTCCCCAACCCGAAAGCATTTTAATGTCTGTATTTATATTTATTTGTGCATTTTAGATTTGTCTTAATTTATATTTGTTTATCATTTTATGTGTTTAGTACAAGATGGTATTCTAATCCCAATTTCCGTGGGTCTTATTCGTACCGAAGCATGGACGGGGAAGATCGGAATACTTGTAACAGGGACTTGGCTGAACCTGTGATGGGCCCAAGAAACAAACCGATTATACAATTTGCTGGGGAAGCTACTCATCCGCATTATTTCTCTACTGTTCATGGTGCTGTTGAAACGGGCTTCAGGGAAGCTGAGAGAATCAAATCACATTATGCGTGAGTACAGAAAATCCTTTAAAAAATTGTTTTTATTCATTATTTTAACTTCTCAGTTGCTGTTTTCCTATGAATGACACAATAGTTAAGGAGGGAAGTCATGGGATGGTATCTAAGATATAAACTTGGTTTTCATTTTTGTGTAGATAACAATAAAACAAAATGAACTGTTCAAAATATTTATATGTATTGGAGTATTGGAAAGTACAGGTAGAAATTTCTGGGTCTGTTTCAGCAGGAAACACATAAGCAACCAACCTTACAAGCAACTCTCCAAATATATACAATATATATACATATTATTAAGCTATACTCCTAATCATCTGGAGGGTTAGAGGATGAACAAACCCGTTTCCATCGCACCTACTGCCTTATAATTGCCTTAAGATTGTTATGAACCTATTGGAACTACTGTTTTTAAACAAATCGTGATTCGTGATCCCTTCCTTTGAGCAGTACATATACGATCAGTTTGAGTAGCGAAAACGCGCTAAAAAGCGAACGAACGGGAGATCTCACGGTCTATAGCGCGTTTATGGCCGACTATTGAAATAGACGACTAACTCAAGAACTAAACTGATAGTGATTTCCAGAATTACGATTTCTAAATTTCCATCCTCCCTTTTTGCTTTCCATGGGTGGGTGTTGCAGCGCCCAGCGCCATCGTTACCTGCTGATGGAACTAACTTGTAATTTTGTTTGGTTGATAATTTTGTACACAATCCCTCCCACGCACCCAACTCCACAACACTTCCTTGCCTTCCAGTCCAAACAAAGCAACTCCCAGTAAAAATGTGAACAAACATGCGACAAAATGACACCATCGTCAAATGCTTCGCAAAACTCCACGAGAAGTACGACGTGCACTACCGTACAAAGTTGCTTTCGGCAGAAAACGAGCAAAAACAAATAACAAACGATAAATCAAGGTTATGTTTATGCGTACTTACGGCGATAACATTAATCACTGCTGTATGTCTCTGCAACATTAATATTCTGGAATGCCTCTTGGGCTGGTTCCTAGGCATTCGATGTGTTATCCCGAACAACTACTTCGTTTGGGAGGCAACGCGTCCAATCTCCGACTGTCAATTCTGTATCAATGTTACACGCCCAATCGTTTTACACAATGTTACCCAGAAAGAGTTTGCACCATTTGCATACACTTCCAAGCCTGTAGTGATAAAGAAGGCATTTTTACACTGGCCTGCATACAAGGTTTTCAACTTCCAGTTTTTTAAAGATTTGTATGAGCATTTTGAAGATGGTGTGAAGAGTGTTGATGAAGAATGCCAATTCCTGCACTTCAAGTCTGATTTTGTGTCATTAAATGATGTTCTGCAGATGCCCCAAGGCAGAGTTGCAAATGCACCAGGAGAGAAATCCTGGTATGTGGGTTGGTAAGTACAAAATGCTCTACACAAAATCTTGAGATCTAGACTAAAAATTCGGTCATGTGTAGGGGCAACTGCCATCCACAAATATTAAAAGAGTTGCGTCGTTTCTACGCCAAGCCACATTTTCTCCCAGAAGATTGTGAGATGCCTGCCAAAGATTATGTGTTCATGGGATATGATGCTGGAGCAACCATGCATGTAAGTAATCAACTCAAATATGTACAGGCAAAATTATGTGAAGTTGGATGTTGCCTTGCTCAGTTGGATTTTATCAACCGCCTCATGTGGCAAGCTCAATTGAAAGGCTCAAAAACCTGGAATCTACTGCCATCCAACGAATGTGAAGCTTTATGCGATCCAGTCACCTTCATCGTGGAGCCAGGTGACGCGGGTGAGATTAGCATTCCTAACACACAGTAGAACAATAGCATTAACATCAGTCTTCTCTTGTTGGGGTTCTAATTGCGTATTTGTTATAGTATTAGTAGATACGAGGGTCTGGTACCACGGAACGACAATAACACCTGGTGAATTTAGTTTGTCCATCCAATCGGAGTATGGTTAGTCGACTAACGATGACCCGGGTCTTTCGCAAGCAACATATAATGCTCAAATTACAATGCCAAATTTGCCCCTAACCCAAAACCTGTTATGTTACCAATGTGTAGTGATTTTAGAGTTTTAAGCCTAAAAAGTCATTCGCTCAGTAGATTTTTAGTGCCATATTATTATTAGCAATCATTTATATAATCATGTCTTCGTTTTCTCATTGTTGCATATAAATTTAATTTATATGTATTAACGTTTTCTGTGTATCATTAACGCGAATTAAATTTTTTAATCTGTTCTGTTCTCTGTCTCACATGAGGTTTTCAGTGTCGATGGTGAAACGAAATCTGAATCCAATTGACTGTTCCAATTTCTGCAATAATTTTTGTATGTCCTTTAAATGCATACATGTTAGCTCTGGTAGCAGTTGTTGTAAACCTCGGGAGTAAACAAATAATCACATTACTTATTCAAATAATTAAATACATACGAGTTTGCTTCCGCAGTCAAAAATTCGAGTCGTGACGAAGCGCCAATGCTCAACGCACTCACATCTATCACATATATTTACAGAGTGTACGCAATCCTTCTTTAGTCGCGTTTGTGTGTGTGTATATGTGGGTGGTGGCAACGAGTAAAAACCGATGTAAAAGATTAAAGCAACTGCGTGTAATGCGAAATTCCGGCCGTGCTTGGTTTCATTCCAACTGCCACTGACCCAAGACGGCGTTCTTTATTGCCTCGACGTACTGCGCTGGCACCCAGTAGATCCAATAATTCGATGCATCTGTTGGTCCAACTTGTAAGCCCTTAAAATATTCCCAACCAAAAAATTGAATGCAATTCCACTTTCAATATTTGCATTCTTACCAAAATGTGATACTCTTCATGTTCTAAAATTGCCTCCGAGATGATATTTTTAATCGAGCCCATCCTCAGTTTCTCCGTTCGCTCCTTGGTGCTCACCCACAGTTGATCAGTCTCCAGCTTGAAGGTAAGCCGAATCTTGCTGCCGTGCTTGTTCATCATGCCGCTGAGTGGCACCCCTGGCAAGCTCTCCTGCAATGCAAAACGCCGTTAGTAAATTAGCGCTATCCTACGCAAAACCGAACCTACATTACACCATTTGATCGCCGGCATCGCATCGTCGGGCACCCCTTTATCGAGGATTTTCCGATGCAGTTTCTGCTTGCTGAGCGGCTCCTTCGACGCGCTCGCCTTCTCCGATTCGGACTGATCTGGCTTGGTTGCTACTGTCACTGCCAGCACATCATTAAGTGTGGAGCCAACAAGCATTATTTTAGCACCTTTTGTGATTCCTACTGTAGCTAAAGTTTGATTATCTTGTAACAAGCCTTTGTACATAAGTTTCTGCATTGTGGTCGGAACACCTGCCAAAGGAAAACAGCCCATTATTACAATGGTTTAATAAAGTTGTATGTTGTATTTGTATGCTTACCAACAAGTCCCTGAAGTTGTTTCTTAAAATCGGCAATGGTCGTGTTAACTGGTGCGCTCACGTCGTATTTGTTCTTATTGTAAACTACCTTAACATCTATGATTTCACCTGGCTCACTGTGGTCTGCATCAGCCTTTGCATTAGTATCACCTGATTCTGTCTTGGGTATTTTGCACTCTGATGGCTTGTCTTCTTTGAGGTGTTTGTCGTCCGGAGCGACGTTCGACACTTTGCTATCGTTCTCCATTCCTTTGAAAGAACGGGAGCCGATTAGTGAGTGTCGTACAAGAATGATAGAAGCTAGTCAGTGCTACCCGTTGATGGGGAACGATTTGCCTTGATAATGACAATGAATTTCAACACAACAAGCGATGACTTGCGCGAATGACGTTGACAACAAACCGAAATAATTGCAACTGAAGAAGCGCGCACCGGCGATGATGGACAATACCGGCTGGTCATTGGTTTCATTTAAAATTTGCTGGTGCGATCGCAAGTAATGTACCGTTTTGGACTTACCAACAGGCTCCTCCATCTTTGCAGTATCACGAAGCAACGTGCAGCGCAAGTGTCATAAAGGCACAAACTGGCGTGAAAAGTGAAAAGGCACGAACACCGAACACCGGCATAGTGCCCATACTGCCAACAGAATAAAACATATATCACCAAAAATACATGTCAATGCTTTTCATTGGCGCAGGGCTGCACTTTTATTAAATAAGATGTGAAATTATCTTAATTGTAAGTAAAAACACATTGTCGGCTTAATCTCATTTAATGATCCATCATCTTTGTTTACAATTATTATTAAAATTGTTTTTCTTGCATTTTGATAGTAACATATTTTAAATATTAATTCGTGTACAAGCCTGTCCTGTCCTAACTTCCAACTTTGTAGGGATTTCTTCTTCTGTTAAGTTTGATTTACACTAGTTTGCGGTGTGTTGCCGTGATTCAGGCGTAGCACTTAGGCTTAAGCACTTCCATCCTTCCATGTCCGTTGGAATTTTCGCGCTTACACTGCGTGCACGGTCGCACTGTGTTTATAATACTCGCCTGTCGCCTGTGTGGAAAATCCGAGAAAATGCCACCGAAAAAACGTGAAAAAGACGTGGATTCCTCGAAAAATCCACGGATGGATCACATACAGGCCGACCACGAGCTGTTTCTTCAAGCGTTCGAGAGTAAGTCACTACAACAACTTTTGTTTTGTTGCTTGCTAAGCAATGGTTATGTCTTCATGTTCATACATTCTTCACGTCACATTTTTCTTCACAGAACCAACTCAAATATATCGATATCTACGTACCAGAAACATGTGTTCAGTAAGTTTAACTTACTTTTAAAGGCGCCACAAAAAACTAATTTATAAACTTGTTGTTTCATGTAGCCTATATTCCTCAATCGTACACTCACATATATGAAGCACCGGATGTCAAGAAGTCACAAACAGCGTGCCAGTTTCAAGGTGGAGTCCTTATATGAGCATGTGAAAACCAAGAACAAGGACTTCTTGAACATACTGCCGGGATTCATGAATCTCACCTTCCTTGGCTTTTATGACCAAAGCATTGATCCAAGCATTAAAAAGGTACAAATTGAGACAGTATTGTTTAAAATTAGCCATAAGAAGAGAAAGGACAGTTCCTCACCACTGATGGAGGAGAGTTTCGGCGTTTGCGACATTGATGTGAACCCCACTCTTGATATTCTATCACCTTTGGCACCATCAATAAGTGTTCCATCAGAAGCATTCACAATATCTGCAGACTCATTGGCCAAATCCTATGTGCTACTCCTAAAAGTACAACACAGTATTATTAAAGAAGAGGATGAAGATGATGAACCTGCAGCAAAGAAACGTAAATCATTAGCAAACGGAACAATCGAACGAAACGGAAATCATACCAATATCAAATTGTACATGTCTGAGTTGGTTGTGTATGACAAACACAATCGGTGCTTACTATCTGATGCTGATTATGATCTAACACTGCAAGAAGTGAATGGAAACAGCAATAATAAGAATTCCCCAAGGAAGCACTCCACCTGGGAGAGTAATGATGATCTGGTTGATTGTTGCACTAATTTGGATTCACTATTCATGGGTCCAAGTGTCAAATTCAAGCTGAATTGGTCTGCTAAGCCATGTGAGAAGCTGGTAGAGAGTCCCACAGCTTACCCAACATCAGAAACTAAAGAAATATCAGTAAATTCAAACGCAAATCAAGAGAAACTACAGATTGTCTATCAGTTTGTTTACAATAACAATTCCAGGCAACAGACTGAAGCTTGTGAAGACTTGCACTGTCCATGGTGCAGCCTCAACTGCCATGAATTGTATGTGCTACTGAAACACTTGAAACTCTGCCATTCGAGATTCACATTCACCTATGTGCCAATTTCGGTTGGAGCGCGGATCGACGTGGCAATCAATGAGCTCTACGACGGGTCGTACACTGGCAGCCCTCATGACTTGATAAATCAACCATCAGTGTATGCGTTTTCACGAAACGGTCCGGTACGAAGAGCTTCAGTGACACATATTTTAGTGTGTCATCCAAAGCGGCCTAAACCCAGCCTATCGGAGTTTCTCGAGCTGGATGATTGCGAATATGATGGTCAACGACCATTCATCACAGGTCACAATCGCCTCTATCATCACACAGCGACGTGCCTTCCGATTTATCCCAAAGAGATGGAGATCGACTCTGAGGGTGAGAATGACCCGGAGTGGCTTCGTAGTAAGACAATGCAGATGATCGACGAGTTCACGGATGTGAATGAAGGTGAGAAGGAGCTTATGAAGATGTGGAACCTCCACGTGATGAAGTACGGCTTCGTCGGAGACTGCCAAATACCCTTAGCATGTGTGATGTTCGTCGAGCACAAAGGGAAGGAACTGCTTTTGAAGAATCTCTACAGAAATTTCGTTGTCCACATGTGTTCTCTATTCGACTTCGGGCTGGTCAGCGCGGTGTGTCTGTACAACACGCTGAAGAAGCTGCAGGAGATGGTGGGCGAGACTGGTGCGATCCGTGCTGTGCTCCGCGAGTCTAGAGAGGCGCAGATGGACAACTGGCACAAGGCAGGCGTGACCAGCCCGACGTTCAACCCGGAAAAACCCGGACCGAGCAAGACGCCTACGAATCGGAAGAATATTGGCATTCAACGGAGGAAGGGCACACCGCAGCCGGCGACTGAGCCACCGCTGAGAAGGAAGAGCTTGAATGCAGCCACGGAGAGCACAAAGAAGCGGCTTTCACTGAAACAACCTGAGAAAAATGGGAACTGAAGGTCCGAACATACAATATTTCAATGTTCTCGAAGTGCCTCAAAGGAAGAAGCAAACAAAATTCTGTAAATTTGTGATATATTCATCATTTTTTAGCGTTTTTAACTTACGTTTTTATACGGTTTTCATTGTTCGTTTAGCTTGTACATAGGTAGAATTTATTTTTATTGCTTATAAGTGTAATGGTGGGTTTATAAAGTAAGCTGCCGTTGCCGTTGTAGTTGACGCTGCAGTCGAAATTCTATGGGTGCCATAGAAACGGATTTTCAACTGCTTCGGAAAGTTTAAAAATATTTGTCGAGTTCTTATATGCCAACTGCAGCGTACCTGCGGCAACGGCAACGACAAAGTTTATAAATCGAGCTTTAGACTTGTTGTCGCGTTATTATTTTTTTTACGCGACTCAACGCCATAAGATATAAGCATGAGGATTCCACGTTTAGACTAGTCTAGTCACCAAAAAGTGTGGCCTAATGTCTGCAAACAGTACTGCCAGTTTATATTCGATACTTATTTGTTTCATCCTTTTTTGTAAACGATAAGGACTTTTGCGTAATGTACAATACATATTTTGTATGTAGTGCTGCTTAAAATGATTCTTTAAAGGGCGATTTCCAGTTTGCGATTGTTCGCAGAAAAGCTGCGATTTGTTAGTTCTGGCTTACGATTGACTGAATCACAGATTACGGTCAATTACAATCTCAAGTTATCTGTGAATAACTGCGAACTGGAAATCGATCCTTAAGCTGGACATTGATAGGCAATTCCCCGGACTCTGTCAATGTCCAGATACAGTGCCAAATTATTTATATTTTTATTCAAATCATTCATTTATTACGTTCAGTTGGTACCTCTGCCAATCTTCTCATTTATCCTTGCTCATCATTCTCTTAAGCTGGACACACATGTATCATCTTGGATGTAGCGTTATGCGATTTTTGAAACCGCACCGGACGTATCTCTGTACTTTCTTCACCGCCAGAACTTACAACACGTCTACATTCATAATTCACCATCTCCCTGCACTCAAGAGACCGAGTTCTTGAAAGTTGGGAACTTCTGAAAATGAGCATATATGCGTTCCTGTTACTTCAATGTTTATCGTCCCCAATAGATGTTACCATGATTCAGGGACTCCAGAAGAATGCTGCGAGCTCAACCTTCCTTGCTGCTTTTCGAGGTATGGTTATCGCGATTTTTAATAATGATTAATAATCATGAGAAAGCCGCTTTGTTTTTTGCCACATGCAAAATAAAAGTGCAGCATAAAACATTGTGTTTCCCTTTAGATATAAACTTGCGACCTTTGTTATATAAAAATGGTTTCGAATGGATTTCTGAAGTTTCGGGTGATTGTCATGACGGTGCCATTTTATTGTGACGTTTTCGGGGCCGGGTGGCACGTGTATTCAAATGTAAATTTTTCCAATTCGAATTTCACGTTATCAATCGTAAAAATAGTAGTATGTCCCAACCAGATAGCAAGGATGAGCACAAAATTGCAACAGTCTCGAATGCCGCCGCGGACGGCGCCCACGGTCTGGCCAAATTGAAGAAGACCGACGGAAGTACACACACTGGCGCCATACCGAAAACGTCTAAAGATTATCCAGCATCTACATCCAAGGTAAATCATTTACTTATTCATCCAATAAATAGGCGGCCCGCACTCGCTGATTGCGATGATTCGCACAGATAAGAGTCGATTTGGTAGCGACAATGGACGCTCTACATCTGACACCGTCCAGTTCGGATGAGAACGCCACAAGAAGAGAGTGGATTTGTGCCAAAGACAGTTTGGAATCCTTTCCTACGGTAAGGGTTAGTTTTCTAGGTTACTTTGAAGTCCAGGAAAAGATCTTGGACTAGTGCTACTACGCGTGCGCTTGTTTTGGATATGTTGCAGACGCCGGATATCATAGGTTCCAAGTCAACGTCGTGCACCACATCGAAGGATAAATGCTATATCCCCGAATCGCCGCACTCCGAGTCGCTCATCGGCAACGTGAAGAACACCTCTTCCAGCTCCGTATCCAAAGTGCTTGCTTGGGATCCGTGGGACAAGCTGAGTAGGAAAAGTAAAAAAGAAAACAAGGTATGCAGTTCCAAGTGCAAAGTCAACATAATATTTTCAAAATTTCAATGTTTAAATTTAGCGCAGAAAATCAGAAAAATGCATCGAACAAGCTGTGGCGTCCTCCTCGTCAGTACAGAAAGACACCAATCGAAAAGACTTCAAGTCAGGAGATGAAGCTCTGCGCCAACAACATGAGAATCCTTCGGCCGCCGAAGGTGGCTTTGATGAGTACACGTATCAACCATATCAGAAAGCAATACGATCCGTCGAGTTTACAAACAAAGTGATGGTTGTGTATATCAACAAGGAAGACAAAGTTGTTGGAGAGGCGTCCGAGCCACTTAAGAAAGAGCTGGAGCAACAGATACGCAACAAGGAGATGCGGCGAGGACACATGCCGGATGTGACATTCGCGAAGCGCAACGCCATGTGCGCCTGGTTTAAAAAGTAGCCAGGCAACTAGTAAACAACACTTGTAGCAACTTTCCCTTCCTCGTGCCCCCCGCAATGGAATTATTTACACCGTATGCGACTGAAAATATTACTATTTTTGTCATTTCTTAAATAAATTGTTCTAATTAACTATTTTCCTAACTCCTAACTCCTATTCCTAACTCCTATACTAAAACTTGGAAGTGACCTTCCATAAAACTAATTCTTTGACACGCTCGTAGACGAAATACTGAGGAAAATCAAGTGGCAACTCTTCAATAGTAGCATTGTCTAACTGATGCAAACGTTCCTTGAAGTATTCATAGCATGGTGCACACGTGCCGCATTCGGCAATTGTGAAGACGTAGCGTTTTTCTAATGCCACATAAATTGAGCGCTGTGGAGGAATGTTCATCAGTTTCTGGACGGTCGAGATAAACGCATCCGTTAGGTCGTTATCATAAACGACTGTAATAAACAAAACAACATTACTACATCTCACAACAAGCAATAAGAAAAACTTAATCTTCTTTTTACCATCTGCCGCAAGTATTATTTGCACTTTCGGGAGGAATTCTTCAATTTTTGCTGTGAAAACTTTCGTAAAGTCCAATTCTTCCACCAGGACTGGGCACCGAAGAAGTGATTCGTTGATCTTTACGTTGTTTCTGATCAAATTTAGTAAACCACCAATGTCGATATCTAAAACATTTATGTATATTTAAATACGGTTTTAAAATTGCAGTTACCATAATAATGGCCAGTTGTAGGAAACGTTAATTAAGTTAATCAATGGTTAACCGTAGTTGCCAAGAATCGTAACCATTTGCTAAGATTCTTGTTTACCATGGTTACCGAGTTTAACTCTGTTTCGTACATACAACCGGTACAACCGTACAAACTCGGCCTAACTGTTTTGCTGGCAAATTGGGTTGCCTAACATGACGTTCAAGTTTTTTCCAAAATATTCAAGTATGGAACAAATACTTGTAGAATAAAAAAACACGGAAAATAAGTTTACTTAATGTGGCATTTGTATTGTCATTAGTTGACAGTTCAAATTAAGCGAGAGTCTAATAATAGCTAAAATATTATCAGTGCCAAAGCTAGTAATAACAAATATTTGAATTATGTTGTACACGTTTGCTTCAGTTAGTTTGTTATTGGCAGGTATTATCATAAAATAGTAACATCTATTTTTTAGTGAGACATTTCGAATAATTGAATATGTATTTCTTTCATGCTTTTGTACGTATGTATCCTAAATCCTAAGCGATATTTTCCTCCAATTAATTTTATAATTAATTGCGCGCATTGTTTACGTTTGGTTAAATATGTATAAAGACTGTACCTGTACAAACAACAGGAGCGAACATGCCAGCAATAATACTTGTCAACCCGACACCAGATCCCAATTCCATGATCAACGTGTCTGGTGAAAAGCTTCCTTGATTATAAATCAGCCAATCGGCAAGCAGGAGAGCGCCACGCCAAATTTGCAAACCCACCAGATTTAATTCGGTACGTTTGCTGTGCTCTACAAATGCATTAATTAATTAACTATAAATAATTATTCATCAGTGATTTAATTAATTTTTATGAGTATTATATTAATATATGAATGACACACAAAGAGGCTGAACGTAATTGACAATTTAACATACCTATTTATAATTTCTTTAATTACCTATTTTAATCTCGCATTTTAGGACATTTGAAGACGAATTTCGTCGGATAACGAGTAAATCACCGTCGGCATCATTCACAGGCGGTATGGGCTTGTTGGGCAAGTCGAAGGTAAATCTCGACACCACGTCTACAATGCAAATGTTGCACCATAATTATGATTCAGTGGTAAATATCTGATTTGTCTAGACTTGACTTGCAGACTGCCAGACGGAAAGCAAGCTTAATGACTATTTAACTTACTGTCGTCACATAAAGTTGGCTGAATCGCTGTGGAGTAATCGAATTCTTCATACAACTCCGAAGACACTCGATTGTTGTCGCTCTCACTCATGATGTTTATGACTCACGATAAGAGGTAATTCCACTACTTTTATGCAAATCATGCAGGTTTGGCCTCAATTCGTCATCAATCCTAAAAATAACCTGATTTTAAATCATTAATATACAGAACTTGACTGATTGTACTGTATACATGTACACTAGAATTAATTGCAGGTTTCAGTTTAATATAACGTGATAGCAAGAATGTAAAGGATTAAGACTGGACATTAAAAATTTGAACTTAACAATCTTAACAGTTAAAAATAGTGTATATGCCCGCCAAGGATATTTCATTTGCACATTTGCCAAACGTTGGATACTCATTTACATTGAATTTCCACTTCGCATTCTCATTTCTCATTCGTTTGCAGTGCGCCCGTCTATTTTTATATTTACGATGCTAAATGCAAATTTATTCGAAATCGTGGCGCTCAAAGCGTTGTGTCGTTTGCAACGCGGTGCGCATGCGTAGTGTTCGCCTAGTAACTTTAGTGACATCCCTGGTAAAATCGAGAAGACCAATGAAAACGCCACACGAAGTTGTGCCACGTTTTGTGTCATCGTTGATCCGTTTCATCGTCGCCGTCGTGCGCGCTCCGGCAATCACTTCCCGCACGCTCGTCCGTCGTGCCTTCAGTCTGTCGCGGAAAGGTGGCCAGGAAAGGTGGATCAATCTCGTACGCACGCTTATCAAAATGAAAGTATTTGTTGCTCTTTGCGCACTGTTCGCGCTTGCCGGCGTCGACGCCGACGAGATCACCAAGGATGAAGGCGTGCTCGTCCTCACCAAAGACAACTTCAAGACGGCCATCACCGACAACGAGTTCATCCTGGTGGAATTCTGTAAGTACCAAGTACACATGCTTACACATACCCTTTGATTCAAGTCCAGCATCGCAATCGCTCTCAGTTTGAACTAGCAGATTTGAAAGTTGTTCACTTGTTTCGTGTGCGTTGCATCGACAAGCAGAAACAAATGTTGTTTATCGACAATGCGAACATGCCGGCATGTTGTTTTTCACACCGGATTTGCGCATTACAGTTGAATCGTGCACTGTGTACACGTGATGTCGTGATAGGAGTTTGTCGACTCCTTCCGCCCAAAAGTGAATGTATTCGATTCCGGTGGACCCTTACGTGGGCACAACGCTTTTTCAGTGTTTGGTTGTTATTTCGTCCGGTCACAATGCATGTAATTCACGCAGATATCTGGTTAAGGAGTTAGGAGTAAGGTTGACGACCTTTTAGCGCACTGTTACACGAAGCGCGTTTCTGGTCGTGCCCCGCGAGATGTATGGACCTATAGACGTTTGTTTGCCCGTTTGCCGCTTGCCGATTGATGATACAACCAGATGCCGAAAAGAAATAAGATGTAGCTGAAATGTGGAGATGTATGCGTGGCCTTCGCCTCTCGCCGGCTACCGCTGTTTCACGTTCTCGCATGGCTCTAATAATACGTGGCGAATATTTAATTTACACGAACATTATCCGCAATCGCTTAATGCTATTTCGTCTCAATTTAATATTCCACGTCGAGTGAAGTGAATGCATACATGATAAGGACGCGAGCGATATCAGTGGTACACTTCCACGTAGTAACGTAGCGCAGAACACGTTCTGTATTTTTCATTACATTTTATTCTGCTATTCTGCATTAAGCATGAAATGTGCATTTCAAAAAACGTGTACGTACGTTGTTTGAACGTTGGTTGTACTTGACATTGAATGATTGAATCAACATACTATTTGCTTTTACGCTTACCACGCTCAAGTGTTAGATGTTGCACAACAAAATATAAACAATTGTGCAGTTAACTTTAAATCACTTTAAATGCACCTAAATTAAAAGAATTTGTTTCACTCATTTTCTACTCCTTTCTAACTGATTGTTTTACTTTAAGATGCCCCATGGTGTGGTCACTGCAAAGCCCTGGCACCCGAATACGCCAAGGCCGCAAAGATGCTTGAAGAAGATGGCTCCAACGTCAAATTGGGCAAAGTCGACGCTACCGAACAAGGCGAACTCGCCGAAGAGCATGGCGTTCGTGGCTACCCCACGCTGAAATTCTTCAGGAACGGAAATCCGTCCGAATATTCCGGTAAGTTCACCCTAAAAATCAAATTTTATCACATTTATGGTTTCTTTCGCCTCCTGCTGTGATGCTTTTATGCTGACACGTCCCTTCAATACTAAATTCATGTTTAGGTGGTCGTCAAGCCGCTGACATCGTCAACTGGCTGAAGAAGAAGACTGGCCCACCCGCACTGGAGCTCAACTCTGTTGACGAAGCCAAGGCTTTCATCGAAAAGGACAAGGTTGTTATCATCGGTTTCTTCAAGGATCAGACTAATGAGCACGCCAAGGTGTTCTTGGATGCCGCCGCTTCCATCGACGATCAGCCCTTCGCCATTACCTCCGACGAGGCCATCTTCACCGAGTACGGCGCCGAGTGCGGCAACATCATGCTCTTCAAGCAATTCGATGAGGGCAAAGTCCTCTTCGAAGGCAAGTACAAGGTGCAGGAAATCAAATCGTTCGCCGCCACCAACTCGCTCCCACTTGTCGTGGAATTCAACCACGAGACTGCCCAGAAGATCTTCGGCGGCGAGATCAAGAGCCATCTGCTGCTGTTCTTGAACAAGGATGAGGATCACTTCAACACCGTCGCCGAGGCTGCTCGTTCGATCGCCAAGCCTTTCCGCGATCAAGTTCTGTTCGTCACCATCGACGCCAAGGAGGACGATCACCAACGCATCATGGAGTTCTTCGGTATGAAGAAGGAGGAGGTTCCCGCCGCACGTCTCATCCGCCTGGAGGAAGACATGGCCAAGTACAAGCCCGAGAACAACGATCTGTCTGCCGACGCGCTCAAGACTTTCGTTCAGGCCTTCCTCGATGGCAAGCTGAAGCAGCACTTGCTCAGCCAGGAGCTGCCTGAGGATTGGAATAAGGAGCCGGTGAAGGTGCTCGTCGCTTCCAACTTCGACGAGGTCGCCATGGACAAGACGAAGGACGTGCTGGTCGAGTTCTACGCGCCGTGGTGCGGACACTGCAAGCAGCTCGTGCCGATCTACGACAAGGTCGCCGAACACTTCAAGGACAGCGACAGCATTGTTGTGGCCAAGATGGACGCCACCATCAACGAGCTGGAGCACACCAAAGTCACGAGCTTCCCCACGCTCAAGCTGTACGCGAAGGACGACAACAAGGTCGTCGAATACAACGGCCCACGCACGTTCGAAGGTCTCACGAAGTTCCTGGAGACGGGCGGCGTGGACGGCGCTGGCGCCGACGAGAGCGAAGAGACTGAGGACGATGACACGCCGCGCAAGGATGAGTTGTAAGCGCCGCGCCACTCACGGGCCGTGTGCAGTACTTAGCTTGTATTTTTTAAACGATTGGTTGTCAACACCCTCCACGCTCCCACACTACCATTCACTCACTCATCCCGAACAGAACCGAACTACTTCTACGTTATATTTTTGTACTCTGATATTATGAAGAACTCTTTGATGGTTTCATTTTGGACGGAACGAACGAAAAGAAGAAGACTGTTGGTTTTCGTAGTAAGTTATTTAAAAATGGCATTTACTATTGTAAGCGTAAGTTGCGGGTCACCGCGAGAGAAATTATTCTTCCTTTGCCGAAATTGAAAAAGAAACATTCCTTCCTATTTTAGAGTTCAGTCGGCGCCAGCGCGTGTAAAAGTACAACATATATTTTTTATAATTTCATTCTCTGATTGAACTCTAAAATATGCTATGCGTGTGCGAGCTAGATCCACCGAACTAAAAATCACATTGCGCCCATTTGAAGGCGGCAACGGTCATCTGTGAATGATACAAAAGTACGTGAAGTTGTAAATTACATTGTTATAGCGATATAACTGATTAAAATCAATAAAAATCGTATAACTCACACTAATAAATGCATGTTTTTATTACTTATCCAAAACAATTTTGTGGAGTTTCTAAAAACGCGTTGGAAAATCGTTCATATTTCCTAAACGCGTGCTTCAATTTTAAGTTTCTTTAGCTGTGTGCATAGCCAAAGAGGCATTTTAATAATAATGAAATAATTGTTGTAATTGTTGCAATAATTATCTCAATAATGATTTGACAGTTTACGCCGTTGATCGCCGTCCATTCTGGTTCAGCTCTTACCGTGTCTAAACGGTAACGGTGGCGTATTCGGGTGCCAGGGCTTTGCAGTGGCCACACCATGGGGCATCTTAAAGTAAAACAATCAGTTAAAAAGGAGTACAAAATTAGTGGAACAAATTCTTTTAATTTAGGTGCATTTAAAGTGATTTAAAGTTACCCATTCGCGCATGCGCTTTACAAGTAGACCTTTCATGACGTACAAAATTTTTGTTCACA
>JARJDQ010024099.1:0-11333 GCA_030264215.1 Geostiba sp. GC000077
CCCCAGAATAAAGCCATTAAACATCTTCATACTCCATTGCTATTTCCATTATATTTGCCATATGATCCGGAACAATTGACATCGTCTGTTCTCTACCTCTACGGTCCATACCTCCATACGCATTTTACGCATACTCGCCTTTCCACACCAAAAGCGCCTTTTTGCCACTCGGTTGTCTATATCAAAGCGCGAATCTCGCCTGCAGGTAAATTACACGCTTTGTACGCCGCCTCACGAGAGCCACTTCGATCGCAGGGGCTTTTTATCAGTTTATCATAAAGGACAGCGCGCGTTACCGCCTCTTTAACCCCGCCACGTCGTGCGTGTGAGAATGCCCTCTCTTGCGGAGGACGCGCGGCGCCTCCACCATCGTCGTCGTCGCGTCGCCCAGACACAAAGAGGCGACTTGTATGCGAACATCGCGATTCCCGCCTTTGTCGATTTAATAATGCTCCCCGAGTGCTTATATTGAAAAATGCCGGAGAGTCCTCAGAGGGAGCGGAGTAGAATTCTTCAGCCGGTTAATCGTTGGAAATCGGAAAATCCTATTTGCCATGTTCGCTTGGTCTCATCGTCGAAATGAGTTTTCGCGCACAAGGGCCTCTTAAAAATTTTATGTTACAAAAATTGAAAGCGATTTTATTCGGCATGACATTTTACTGCGGCGCGAGGTTTTATTGCGAACGCGTTATAAGCCTTTGAGTCTTGATTTGTTGATTCGATTTCGATTTGATTTTAATTATTCATTAAACGCCCAGCCCCTGCGCTTTGCATAAACTCTTCGTCCTAAAAAGTTCAATTTGCGTAAAATCTTATATACCTACTCGCCATTAAAATGCCGTGCACATGAAGGCATGGGCCGCAATTTCGTGTCACCCTATTCGGCGCGCACACCTGAGCCCTCCCTCATCGTTGTGCAGCCGAGGGCGGAAAAAGTGCGGGGGGTAAATAATGTGTCCGATTACCCCTATCGCTTATCTTCTTTTTCGGCCTGTGCACTAAAAAAGCGAGCGCCGTGCGTGTGTCCTTTTTATTACTCCGGAGGCCTAGAGATAGGAACCCGCGCCCCTCCCGTCGTACATCAGTCTTATCGGGGAAATTAAATTAGATCCAGGTCGCTTTGCAATTAACACACAGGCCTGGGAGTCGATGGTTTATATGAGTTTTTTGTGTTTGCTGCAGTCGTAATCGTATATTCAAAAACATAATACTCCTTCTTATCCTTTCATCTTTTGTTATATCAGCGAAAAAATGTAAAAGATGTAGATGGAGCTCTGGCGAAACAATGTTCCATGTTCGTAGGCTATTGTTTTAGTAGTGGGTCATTGGGTCTTCGTCTCCGTTGTTTTTTCTGCTCCTCGGAAGTGTTGCTTTTCTCTGCGGAGTTGGGTGAGTGGGTTGTGAAGAGACGAACAGTATTTTTCACCTCTGCACGTTTTGCAACGGCTGCCAGTGCCAGTGTGTAATACCGTTTGTTATGAATCGCACTTCCGTTGTCTGAGTACGTTCTAAATTTACTCACGCCCAGCGCACCACAGCGGCAAAAGTAAGTTAAAGAGATGAAAGCAGAAGCAAAGTATCCTCCCTATACGCCAGGCTTCGCGCGTGCACTCGGGCAAACTCCAGTGAAAAATGTCACGTCAATTAGTGACTGTCCGGGAGTAGATTCGTTCCGTTTAATAAGATTAATGTGAGTCGAGTCCGGAGCAAACACACACGGCGGCGGCGAGTGTCGAGGAGTAGAGATTGTGGAAGCAACATGGAAGCGATGCTAGAAATAACGCGAAATTGCGTACGAACTGGTACGAAGATTGAACATTTTAATGACTCAACCATAATGCACTCGTTACGGCTAATAATAATTGGAATTGCGTTTGACGCAATTTTCACTGGCGTTTATGACTGTGAGTGACTTGCACTCGTAATTATGCACCACAGTCTCATACGCTTCGATATTGGCACAATCATACTAAAAATATGCCTAATTATCGCTTACGCAAAATTTGCATAATGAAAGCAATAAGTGATGTTGGGAAATTTTAATTAAGATTTATCGATCAACATTATTTCCCTGGCGACCCTTGCGTTTGAGATAAATAATTAGTTCTTTGTGTTTGCTTAATTTCGCGAGTTTGTCGCATGCGAATTCAAATCTGTTGCCGCCCCCTTGTACGATTTACAATTTACACAATCTGTTGTCGACTTGTAGATAACAAGCGCGAAATCGCTGAATAGCCGGCGTGGCCGTTGGCAAACGTTTTCATTTTCGACGTCGTTGCTCTTTCTGCATCGCGGCGCCGGCTGCGCTGCGTGCCCCTGAACCGCCCCTGAAGGCCTGAAGGCCTGAAGGATTTACACAACTCTCCACAGCGCCTGGCACTCCTTCATTCCATCCCCAACCGGCTTGTGGGAACATGCGCTAAAGACGCTTACAGCGCCTTGGCTTCAGCTTATAATCCTAAAGCTGATGTGTGCGGCTCGCGCAAGAAGAGGAGACAGATTTTTAATTAAACTTTTCCCCAAAAACGCTTCACTCACGATGCTGTGTGCCACTTTCTTTCTTGCGATCCCTGTGGCCAACAACCCCAGGAACTCAAACGCGTCATTTTCTACTTGGGGTCTTCTCTTTCTTTTGGAGAAACGACGAAGCGAATTTATGTCTTGCAGCATCCAGCACAAATTGAAAAAAATGTCTTGCATTTTACGACGCGATAAGTACGCGTGTACTAAGTACATCTGCTTTTGGAATTTACATCGTTCTTGTCATGTCGTTTTTGAATGATGCAGTATCATCGAAATTGTGCCCGGTTTATTGGTCGAATTCGGGTGTCGTTTTTCCACATAACATCCACATAGTTTTTTTTGCACTTTTACAGGGTGTTCGATCATTTAAAAATTGTGATGTTAATTTCAATGAAAGATATGAATCTTTCATAAGTTTCACTTTCGAAATTTCAATAAAGATTATGTTTCATTGCTGAAAATGAAATTTAAAAAGCGCGATTTTCAAATTGTATAATTATACTGCGTTTAGGGCATGCTGTCCGATTGTAACTGTTGTTCTGTCATTGTTCTGTACAATGTCTCTGGTAGATTAAACAATGAAAGAATTATACAGCATAATTATAGGTTACAATCGGACAGCTTACACTAAAATATATATAACAAATAAAAAATTAAAAAAAAAAACAATATATTAACATAATACGAATAAAAACGTTATTTGTCTATGCATATGTGCATGTTTTCAACTCGATTTGCGCAAAAATAAGTAAAAATTGCGTGAATTTGAATTTGCCGCCATTGAAACGTAATTTCATAAAACACCTCTATTTAAAAACGAAAAAATTCTTTCTATTGTTCGAGACGCCAAAATTTCAATAATTCGTTCGTAATTGTTTTAAACGTTTTAAAAATTGGCCCTTAGTATTTTATAGAAACTCTCAGTATGTGAGAGTCTGCATGATTGGGGTACACATGCAAAATGGTTTTTGTCGCGCATCGCGCTTCAAAACCAACACTTCGGGGGGAAAGCTGGAAAACTATTCCAAGATATGCCGTCGTTTGGAGATCTGTCGCGCTTTCGGTTTTTACGCACCGAAAATCTTCCTCCCATCTAGGCGGCAGCGCGGGGAGAAAAGAAAATGAAAGCGCGTCATAAATTCGGGATTTTCCGATACTTTATGTGGGGGCGCCCCGCCATGTAAGCTGCGCATAGTTTAAGGCCTTCCTTACATTTAGATAAGAACGCTTTTACGATGAACGCAGTCGCATCGTGTGCAGCAGGCCAGCAGGCAGCGATCGGCCGAAATAAAAAGAGCCAACGCACGCAAAAAATAGCGCAGCATGCAGATCCACTATCATAAGTGTCGCAAATGTTATTCCATCCAGGAGGGGTGCATGCGCATGCAGCTTCAATAAATCAGTTTTACATTTTCATAATTTACATTTTTTTTTTGCCCTCGTTTATGGAAATGTGGGGATCGCAAAATGTTTACAGTTTACATCTCCACATCTCCAGCTACTTTAGATTTAGATTCAAACGCATTTTCAAATATGATCCAATAGTTAGCAGTTGATTTTACTTTTATCATAATTGTAACATCTTTGTCGTGGAGCGTATATTTGACATATGTGAATGTATACATGTATCATCAGCCGTGGTCGCCACATTATTTACATGCATTTGTCATGTATCACCTTAATCACGCCGATGCGGCGTCTCTTTTGGTTTATTGCCAGCGTTGTGATTTCATCCGGCGTGTTGGCGTCGGCTGGACAAACTCCGATCTCCTCAACACCCACGCACTTAATGCAAACCTACGTGCGATCTATTTATATTTGCATGTCGTAATCCACTCACCGCGCCTCCAAATGTTCCACAATCTTCGCATTGTCAAATGCCCATAATTAACGTGCTCCTTCTTCTTGTTTCAGATAATAAACTACTAACCGACGTCGTCCATTTAAGTCTTCAAAGTTCGCAAATCAAAAGCCAACACACACAGGAATAACAAATAAAAATTCGTCTATAAATATTATACTACTTCTATAAATTAGATGTCTACTACTGCTACTACTACTACTACTACATTACTACATTGAAGTTTAAACGTGTGATATTAAAGCATAGGCATAGTGAGAGCACGAGAGTGATTACCGCATTGAAATTAATAGTTGATAATTACAGTTGTCGTTCGTTGTTTACGCACATTTGCGAATAAGTTCAGTTAGAAAGTGTTTTTAATCATTGTTATCCCATTTTTGGACTGTTTTCGTTGACTGCCTTCTGTGAAGTTCGTCAAAGGCGACGCTGTAACAACAATTGCGTAAGTCTGCAACCGTAAAAAAGACAAACGAATGAAGAAAGTGCGCACACGGAAGAGCACACGGTGTGTTTGAAGTGTTGAGAAGAAGCCCGCGAGGAGCAGAGAGGAACAAACAAACAGTGTGTGCGCCACGCATGTTGCATTTCCACGCGCACGACCTTCTAAACCTAAACCTAAACAAAACTGTTGCTCGACGGGCCCGGCGCGCAGCGGTTGCAGCGCGGTCATAATAACCCACAACGCGGAGAGCCCGCGAGACCCGCGAGTTCATTGCCTCTGCGCGCGCGTAGAGTTAAGTGGATCTCCCCCCACCCGATTGGAGCTCAACGCGCAGGAGAAGCTCAGCTCAGTATGCGCGCGACGGGCGATAGGATCGTTGTTAGAATCGCGTCCGCGTACGCGATGCAAATCGTGTGAGCTGTTTCTGGCTTTGATTGTTGTGTGTGTGTGTGTCAGTGCGTGTGTGGATTTGCCTGTTGGTGACCTTGGTGTGGTGACAGAGCGTGTGAAGAATGGATCAGGAGGAGAGTCTTCCGGATCAGCGGCGCCTGAGTCAGATCTTCGATCCGCTGACGCGGCTGAATGAGCTGACCAGAGAATCACGCTCGACGCCGGGGAGTCCGCGCCTGCTGCCGAGGAGGGCGCCGCCGGCGGTGCCGAGCGCCAGTGGCCCGTCCTCGCTGCAGGATGGGCCCATCAATTGGCAGGAAAAGTGCCTCGAGCTGCAGCTGGAGTTGCATCGCAGTCGGACACAGGCGACGCGGACGAGGGATATGCTACGAGATAAGGTAATAACAATTCTTTTTTCTTTTTGATTGAAGGGTTCATACAATCCTTCTAGTAGAGGAAATTATCAACATGAGAACATTATAAATAACAATCATTGATATTCCTATTAGATGTTAAAGTTCTGTTAGTCTGTACCTGGTAAGGGTTGCTTCTACAATCCTACAATTAGAGGTCATCTTGATCTATCTGCATCAAAATATTTCAAAAGCTCGATGAATGCCGAGCTTTTAAAGTGAACGCAAAATTATCTGAATGCATAAACTACAGGGTCCTCATAAATATTCGATTATTTCGTCTTTCGTCAACACTTCAAATGATTTAAATCAATCAAAGCATAACATTTCAATTGCTGTTTTACAAAGTTACGTCTATATTCATCTATATAACTATAACAGTTGGTTTTCGCTTGTTTTTGCCGCTAAAAAAAGTAGGGTTCAACTCAACTTCAACGCAGCAAACTACTGAAGTTACTGACGTTCGGATGTCCCTAGAACTACTGATTTCTAATCAACCGCGTTGCCGCCGCTGAATTGTGACGTTGCATCCGTAGGGACCTTAAGGGTTGATTCTATAATTCCTATTCCTAAAAATAGACTTTGTGTCTTCAAAATTTCTCAAGGCCTCGTTGAAGAGCAGCTTTCAAGGTTAAAAAACTGCTCAGAATGCAAAAATTCATCACATTTGTACCCTAATAGCGTTTGTTACCCAATATGATAATATCACAATAGTAGATTGTCTAGCTAGTGTAGAAAGTAAGACTTTATTCATGCGAGTTGCAAAGCATGAGCGCATAGAGGCGTTTTCTACACTAGCTATACACACTGCTTTTTCTACGACCACCTAAAAGTGTTAGTTATATCTGAGTGGCTTATCTTGTGATTTGTGGACCGTTCAACTGTCAGATTCAATTTAAGGTTACTGTTTACTATGCCCGATGTCTCGTGTTGCAAAATATGGCAAATTGTGAATAATATCGTAATGTTGTCATGGATATTCGGTAAACTGTGCAGAAAGTTTCCAACACCCCAGAAAGTAGACAAATGAGGGTAACATTTTTTCAATTGTCAATCGGTCATTATGTAACTTTTTGTAATGGGACATATAAAGTCTATTTTAAAAGTGGTCATAGAAAAAGCGATTCGTAAAGTAGTTTTCCCCAGCATAGAAGGCACACGCAAAAAAAGTAACCATATTGAGTAGTAAACTTGTTGTAGCAGGGATTACATTTTTTTTACATCATGTTATGTTGTCGATGGTCCGTGGTAGCACGTCTCGTGATTTAATGCGAGTTCATGATTTGAGCTTATAGACAGGAGGGGACTCCTTGGGCCGCCCGGGTTTGTTTATAAATTTTTCATTTTGTCGCGTCGCGTCACGTCGCCGCTCGGAAGAGGTGGCGGCGTCGGGCGGCGTATTAATGTCTCCCGGCGCTGCACTTGCATAGCAAACCAAAGACGACTGCTCCGCTCCCTGCGTCCGCGCTTACTTATTCATGAAGTGCGCTCCCCGCCTGCTACCTGTGCGAGCCCCGCACGCGGCGGCGGCGCACGCTTCGGATTCCCGGCGAGTCGCACCTTTTTATTAATAACTTAACGATTTGAGTACGTAATGCATTATTTATTGCGGCGCGCGCCGCGATTTAAATAATGCCACGCATAAATGCCCAAAAGCAAATACAAACAAATGCGTTCGGGTCGTCGAGGCGCACATGCTCATGCTGAACGATACATGCTGGGATGCTGGAATGAAGTTACTGCAACTGCACTTATATATATATGAAGAAAGCAGGCGTGGAAAAAGCAGTAGCTTCGGTAGTGAAGGCAACATTTGCGCTCACATGTGAAAAGTTATGACTTATGAATTACATTACATAGCTCCTCACTCCTCACAACACATGTTTACTCTGCTCACTTACGTGTTTGAACAGCAGAACATATTTTCCTAATTTGTGCTATGAAGTGATGCACAATGTACATAAATATATGGTGTGTAAATACAGATGGTTTCTACATTCCATGTAATTTCACTCGAAAATTGCGAATGTGATTACTTATTGCAGTATGTGATATCCGACAACGATTATAAGCTGTGGCACTCGCGAATTTAAGAAATTAGAGAATGAGCACATATCTCATACATAACTGGCATTTATGTAAGTGTGTAGCAGCATTCGCGCGTTTTTTATACGTTGTTAAATCTCAACTGTATAACTGTGGTATAACTGTGTTCCTTTCACATGTAACGTCAAAATGCAATATTAGAAGTTCCAAACAAAGACAATTCTGAATGAACTGTATGATACAATAACAGTATGAAAACTGATGAAATTTAATTAATATTTTTGTTTTATTATTTTCAAAATCAAAATAAAAATTTCCATAAAGTAACGCAAATAAAATTAGAAAAAGTCACTTGATAACCGAATGGAATTTGAAAATAATTTGACCCTCATTTGTCTACACTCGGGGGTGTTGAAAACTTGCTACACACATTGGGTCCACAAATCACAAGATGAACAAAACAAGAGCAAAATACAAAGAAGGTAATGATTTGTAACATTAAATTATAAGTGCAATTAACCCTTGTTAAAACTGCAGTATGCCTGAATAGACTTCTCCAAAATTCGGAGAAACAGAAAAGAAGCCGTGCGTGATGTAAAATCACAGCACCACAGCCACACCATCGTACTGCTGCAAGCAAACTGCCAAGACTGCTTTCTGCTTGCTGTACAACTCCTGAAGCTCCTACAGTTACATCTTACTATCACACCATAAGAAGAGAGATAACATTGAGAATAGAAAATGTGCTGCGACTGGAGTAACTCAGGACATAAATAACACTCTTAGGTGGTCGTAGAAAAAGTAGAGTGTATAGCTAGTGTAGAAAACGCCCCTACCCGCTCGTGTCTTGCAACACTCGCCCTGCAAGCACTCGCATGTATAAAGTCTTACTTTCTACACACTATAGTATTAGCTATACAAACTAGTACTATTTCAATTTTCTCAGAATACTTTGTGTATAATTTGGAACACTACGATATGTTAACCTTCACAATAAGGTAAAAAGTAATATGCATTCCTAATGATAAGGGAGAAATATTACATTTTGTGTTAAAACTTTTTTGTTCTTCTTTGACACAAAACTTTCTTTTACTATTCAAATATATCATGTTTTAAACGTTATGTGCAGTTAGGACGTTTCATATTAACTAAAGAGATTCATTTTCTGAACAAAAATTATTTACCTAATATTCAATCGATATTTCAATTAAATTATAATTTAGGTAAAACATAATTTTAATGAAATCAGACTACCTTTAAATTCATTCTCATTGTTAATTAGTTACATCATTAGAGCCGAAATATGCTCGATGTTGCAAAGTGCATCGTTGAAATTCAAAGCGGAAAATTATCGGCCGCATATTTTTATTTCAATTTAGTTTCAGGCGAGTTTTATCAGCAAACTTAAATTACGAGCGCGAGCGCAACATTGTGAAAACCTAAATGATCTCTGCAGGGAAATCATAAATCACGCAGCGAAGTACATTAACGAGTCTTCTTCAAGTGCTAATTGCGACTTATTTATTTGCATCGCTTCCGTTTCGCATTTATTTCTGAAATCATTCTTTTCGCCAAGTGTTTCGCCGCGAAAAGTACCAAACTCTCTCAGTACTTCTGCCGTGAGTAAAGTTGAAGTTTTCGAATGAAATGATATGGTAAGAAAGATAATCGCATCGAGTTTACAAAACTATACACTCCCGCACAGTGCCGATCCTTACGGTTAAGATTTATACCTCGATACAGTTTCCAAAGCGCAAGGCGTGTGCGCCAGTATATCTTTCATTGTAGGAGTAAGAGTAAAACTTCCCAGTTTCCAAAGACCCGGCCCTCAGGCAGCGTATAGTTTTCCACTCCGCATGACCGGCGTCGTTATACGATTCGTCGTCGTATATCTTTCACCGCTTTTTACCGTTTTTATTTTATTCGATTCCTTCCCGTTGCCCCGTTGCTGTAATGCTTAATGCTCCCGTTTGTTTCCGATGATGCTACTTTCCGTTTGAGTTATCATTGGAAAATCCTATTCATGGGACCTTAGCAATGGTTAGATATTTATAGCGGCGTCTCGACACAAACAAGACATAAACATAAATAATGCGAATATAAATAAAATCCGTCTTTGATATTTTATTCGCTCGTTATTTTTAACCTGCAGTTTTCCGCTGCTGCTTGCCGGTGAGAATTTACATGCATATCACTCCTGTCACATTAATACATCTGAATTGTTAATGTAATTACCGTACTCCCCTTTCGTAGCAGTAAGCGATTCAAAAATTGAAACCTGAAACTCGAAACTTGGAGAGCGCACAGGAGCGTTTTTTCGATGGCGTTAATTCCAAGCGTATTCAGCGCCGCTCCGCAGCTCGTTAATGTCGATTCGAATGAAAATTGAATTTGTGACGACTTGGCGTGCGCGTCGTGCTTTTACCTGCGGTGCGCGCATTTTGCTCCTCGTTTTGCGCCCGCCGGGTAGAACTTGGCGTGCACAAAACCGCTCCAACTCCAGCAAGAGGGAATGCCATTAGACCGAAACGCCGAGCCAGACTGCGGCACCGCACAGATGCGCGTATTTTGATTGATGACAGGATTGTATGCACAGGCACACCACAGGTGAATAACATCTCTTTCCCCGCGGCGTGACGCGACGCGGCGTTGTGTATTCATAGGTGGAGGACGTGGAGGTAGAGGGACGAATCGTAATTGCCCGACCGCTATTTTTAACCGCTGTCGTTTGCGTAATGGTGATGGTAATTTTGACAAATTTGTTAGTTTTGGGGACATTTATTATTAACTTTATCTGAATGTACCTGTTTGGTATAATAAATTTGGAAATACAAGAAAGTTATATTCGCGTGTATATAAAATCTATATTCAGTCTGCAAAAAGGAAGTGTTTGGCGATGGAAATGTGGAGAGCAGTTGGTAAAATTTCTTTTAAACGGAAGTAAATTTTGCTCATAGACATCAAAGACATCAAAATCTCAAAATCATAATTTGAATCATAATTTGATCGAATTGAATAATCCGAAATTAATGTATTCAAAATGGTGAAAGTAATTTCAAGAGAAATTAAAACATATAAAGCTCGTGATCGCTGAATTTGAGGAGCTGAAGTCGGGAATATATGAAAACGAAATTTGCTGCTTCGTTTGAGGTAAAAGTGACAAAAGAATCGTCAGACGTCATTGAAGGGTAGAGTTTTGGAGGGATGGTGATGTTTCTTCTAATTGAAATGATCCGTAGATTTTTTGATCATTCTAATGTTATATCACCCTTTGTGCTGTTTCATATTTTCTTCTGTGCCTTTAGAATGTTCAAAAAGTCTCCAAAAAGTGTGCATGGTGAAAAATCGCAATTTGTTGTCCCTTCAGAACTCTAACCTATCTAAGAGCCGTTTTAGACGGTACAATATCTGGAACCAGATCTGGTTCCATTCCTTGTTTCTAGAGTTGATTGCCAGATTGTTTCAATAATTGGTTTTAAAATTGTGATTGCGATTTACACGACAAAATTTGTTGTGCCATTCCTTGCTTGAAAGTCGCAGCTGACAGCAACATTTGTTGGTTATTTCTTTGGTCTGTTTCCGTGCAATTTTCGCAAAATATGGAAAACAATAACAAAGTTATAGCTGCTGCTGCAAGTGCATCACTTCTACTTGC
>JARJDQ010024101.1:0-13331 GCA_030264215.1 Geostiba sp. GC000077
GAGGCCAGACGAGCGAGATGACGCGAACGCTACCGCTAACGAGTAAGGAGAGACGCGGATACATAACAGCCAGCCTGCTGATTCCGCAGGCGGGCGAGCGAGATGCAGCGACACGACGCCCTAATGTCAGACTGCACGCGGAACAGATTCCATGTTAGACGTATGGTCGTTTGTTTAAGCATTATGTAATGTTTGTATATAACGGCCACTCTGTAGATTTTAAGGTCGTTCCCGTTTCCTGAGGGGCTTGGGACGGGTGCATCTGAAAGAGCGTCTTCCTGCCTAGTAGAATTATTAAGGATACTGAAAAAGTGCTCATTTTTCAGTATCCTTAATAATTCTTCAGCCTTCAGAAAATATAAATGGTGACAAAAGTCAACTATATAGACTACCAGATAAACCAGATGTGCTCGTAGCGCCATCTTTATTTCGAGGATTAAAGGTGAAACAGAAAACTGTGGAAAAGACTAGTAGAGCTCTAGAAATGTCTGGCAGAATGGACCCACTGGACTTGGTTTCTTTGGGACGCCAGGACTTGAGAGCGCCACTGTCGGCAATTTGCAGACATTGCGCAAAAGGCAAATGAAAGAAGCAGATTTTAAACTATCTAGATCTAGGCTAGGCAAATCATAATACATTTAAATTCAAGAACTACGAAACTACGATAACATTAAACTAACTGTATCTAATACGTTTATAAATTAGCCTCAAAAGTAAATGTTGCCACTTTCCTTTTTCTGTAATCGAGTTCCTCCTTGGCCTGTCGGAAGATTTTTTTAAAATTGGCAATGACTTGTAAAATACCATTGACAATACAAATTTTAAATAAGTGTCAATCCCTAAAGGTCCTTTACCATACACGATGGATGATTGGAAACGGTGATCAAACATATTTTGTATAAAATTGACACTAATATTTGCCACTACAAGAATAATATTAAATATTAATAATGATTCTGGAAGTAAATGGCTACTTTCGTTATATTGAAGGCATAATGCGATAGTAGTTAATATATTATTTTTGTATAATAATTTAATTGGTAGATACAATAATCAACTATAATTGTAAGAATTAAAATGGACACAATTAATTAATTCACTAATTGGCACCAAAACAATAGTAGCCATGCGTCCATCGCACTCTCGCGCACTAAATCATAAATAAACTAGCAATACCATTGTATGTATAGACAATATTCATAAATTATTTTGCAATGCCTCAAATTATATATAATCGTATTTACACAAATCAATTCGCTATAAATAAATACATCGAAATATCATATGCAAACGCAATCAACTTAATTATAATATTCTATAATAATCTGGTTGTAATCGTATCGTCTTTACATTCCTTACGCGTAGTAATATAATCATTTATAATACGAATTAATAGCACATGAATTTTAAAATACTTGAATGCTCCAAACGAATACATTCATCCCACGTGTAGTTGTTAATTGATGTCGCACCCTAATTAATCATAGTCGCTGCTTGCGGTTCATTTTGATGTTAAACATTTCAATCAGAATTAAACGGAGTATTCATCAACCATATTTACATTTATTTCAGCCACTTAATAAGATTGAAAATTTGAAAATTCAAATACTGCTTGTCCATTGGTGGATTACATCGTTTCATATTTTGTATCTTTTTTATCAATACTGTGTATAATTACTAAAGTGTTTGCAAAACGTGTAAATAATTTCCTAAATGTCATTTTTTTACTTATATCGTTATTACAATTACTTTAAAATTTATTACTTTCTTTGTTTATGCTGGTTGTTTAATAATGTCGTAAGTCAAAACATTTTCTATTCACGAATTTTTAATCATTTGATTATGCGAAGAATTCGATCGGACTTGGCAGCTTGCAAAGTCGACAATCGAATTCTACATCATTTAATACTGTTCTTTGTTAATTGTGAGTATAGTATTTAGTTCGCGTGTGTTAAGCTATGTTTCTTTATTTTACTCTTCTTTATTGTTAAAAAAATGACGACTGTATTCTCATTAGATTGTAGCTTTGAATAGGAAACTGTGTTGGTTCTTACTCTGCATCTTTGGCATTATTAATGTAGGTAAGGGGTATTGTACGAGTTCATGAATTGAATATTAATTTTGTGTTTCATCCTTGAGTACAAGTACAAGTACACCAACTTCAGGAATATCTGTATGTTTGATGCGTTAAATATGAGACGATCAACGATCGAATGCTCCCAACTAAAGTTAGGACCTATGCAAGTTTAATTTAAGGGAACATTGAAGACACCACGAGATATTCCTCTAAAATATGTGCAACAATTTCGACTACACATAGTATATTAGTATATTGTTTATTTTGCCTTGGTTGTGACTGCAGAATCCTTGCATATTTCCTGCGTTAGTATTGTTTGTTTTGTTTAGGTAATTGAGCAAAATATTGTGTTTGAAGAGCCATTGTTTTGTCTAATCGATTGTGGTACCATATTGTGTGAGACGAGAAAGTGAGTTTGTGTTGATTTTGCCTATCGTCTCGAATTTGAGTTCATTCAACATTCAACAATAAGATGTGCAAGTGTGTGATAAATAACATTTGTGTCGGTGTAGCCTATGTACAACCCAATGTGTGTTAATGCATGAACGAAGTAATTGTGCGGAATGCGCATTTTGCTCGCTACACGGCACGGCAAGATGGCGGCCGCGGCGACGATTAGGCTTCTTGTCGCGTGCGTCCGTTGCGGTTGATATGCGTGAGCTAGCACACCGATTGCATGCGTTCCTGTCACAGTATGTCCGTCTCGTAGACCTTGTTCGTCGCATTGCTGCTGGTGTTGGAGCTGGTGCTGGTGTCGTCGCCGGCGGTGACGTTGTTGTTCTGCTGGTTGGCGCTCTTGATCGGCAGATTGGTGAGCGAGCCGGTCATTTGCGAGGTGGTCAACTGCAGCCCCATCTTCTGAAGGATGTTCGACTCGCTGCCGGTCTTCTTGAGCAGTTGATCGGGCGCTGGTGGTATAACCGCCAGCGTATTGGTGCCGCGCTGGAGCTGCTGCAGGCGGGCGTATTGCTCCTGCAGAGCCTTCTGCTTCTTGAGCAGCTCCTGATGGCGGTGTTCCAGCTCCTCCTTGCGCTTCTTGGTGCCATCCTGGGAGTTGACGCTTTCGCAGCTGCTGCTGTTGCTCGCTGAAATGGCGGCGCTCTCTATCTCGGTGGCAATGGTGGCCGTGTGCACCTGCAGGTTGGAGCCGATGTTGCGCGGCAGCGTTTGCGACTTGCTGGTGTCCTTGAGACTGCTGCGGTTCTGCATATTGCGGCGCAGCGTGCCGAGGCCGAGGTTTTGGGTGGCCGCCTCGAATTGCGACTGCGGCTTGTTGTCCACCATATTTTGCACGTTCTGAATGTGCTGCAGATTGGAGGCGGGCGAACGGGGCGGGAGGCTCGGCGATGTGGGCGAGGCGAGCGGCGACTTGGAGCTGGTGCGTGGCGGCGGTGGCGGCGGCACGCGCTTCGATGAGATGTGCTGCAGCAGGTCGGCGTTGCGCTCCGGCAGCGGCGGTTTGCCGCTGCCCTGCTTGTGGTTGTTGGCGTTGGTATTGCCGCCGTGGATCGGCTGGATGGGCGGGCTGTTGTCCGTGTCCGAGCCGCTCGGGTAGGAGTGCAGGCGGCGCAGGCTGCCGGTGGCGGTGCTCACCGTGAGCGTCTGCGTGGGCAGTATGGTCGCCGAGTCCATGCTGCCCTTGCGCCCAATCTCGTGCATGCTGGGTGGATGGTGGTGCGATGGTTGGATGCCCTTCGCCGGCAGCGTCGGCGGGTCGGAGTCGGGCGGGTAGGACACCTGGGGTATCTGCGTGTTCACCGTGTGCGGCTTGGAGAACGTCTGCAGTTCGTCTAGCAGAGCGTCGAGTGCGTTCTCCGGACGCTGGTGACCGTCGGCGGCGTTGCCGGCGTCTCCCCCGACGCCGAGCGCCCCCACACGTTGGCCGGCAGCGGGCTATACACACACAAAGCAAAACGATTACCAAACTCACATCCCACCGAAGGCGAGCGCATCAACAGCACAGCTATCCATATAAACAAATCTATTTCCAATTAATTTGCAATTTTGCACTAGCGCGAACATTTTCCAATTATGTCTTACACGTAACAGAAAACTCCAATTGCATTTCCATTCAATTCATTATAAGTAACAAAAAGGTGTCAACAAAATGTGTTGAGTATTAGGAACAAAATTATTAAATTAAGAAAAAAAAAGGAAACCATTACCTTTTGCTTTTTAATAAAATCAACAACACAAAGAAACAAATCAACTACTGGTTAAGTTGTCAGTCTGAAACAAGTAGGCAAACATTAACGAATTAAAATTATACAAATTAATGTGAAAGGAAAGACAAGACCTAAACACCGTACCAACAAACCAAGCAATGCCACTAACCAGGCCAACATGCGAATGCAAATATCTTACACCGTATATCACCGCTTCACATATGCGTTATCTTCATCATGCCTATAATTAGTACGTACATTTGTTTGATGCAGCATGCGTGGATAGATTAGAACAGAAGTTCAACGTAAAAATCAAAGTCATCAGAGACGATGATGAATGACTGAAGTCTTTCTTTCATTGTGTAAAGCATGCAATTTACACGTAGATAATGAAAATGAAAAGGAACCAAAACCAAAGGAGACGATTCGACAATTAGAAGGAGCCACACAGAGAGCAGACGTAAGAAAGTAACTCGTTCAACGAAACGTAAAACAACATCCTTCCCTTATAGTAAGGTCAATTATACGAGTATAATAATATAAGAGTGATCAATATATCGACAAACCGAAAAATTTATATTCAATAATAATCCAATTACTACTAATACAGTACCCTCAAAATTACCCATTTAGTATTCATCAAAATATCGAAAATCAACAAATTCAAATTATACGCAAACGCAAAACTCATCAATATCGAAATAATAATTCTATTTGCTACGAAAAAAGCAATTGTTCGTAAGGCTACGTTCAGAACAGAAGAGATTTCTTTTCGTTAAAATCAAGCCCAATTCGAAATAAACAATCACTACAAATATGTAACCAAGGGACAAATGTTCTTTTCACCAACGAACAAAACCCAACAAACGTAACAAAATGTAAGTATAAGCAAATGATTTAATTTTAATCGAATAATCGAATAATCCAAAGAAACATCAATGAGTAATAATGGCGAGTTCGGTAGTTCATAACGTGATATCAATGATTTGCACAATCAAAAATAGGGGTGTTCAGTGTGACTTTTTGCATTATAATAGTCTTAGTACAACTTTGGGTAAGCAATTAACACGCTTTTCGTGCTGTGAAGGGGAAAGTTGCCAATTCAGAGATTTGTCAATTCGGACGCATAGCATTTTCATAGATCATCAGTGATCATTGATTCGATTGTATACCGTACATGTATTTTGCATTTGTACTTTATGTTCGGGGGTTGCGAAAATTTTCGGTGCACAGTGCACGCACAGGACGTGTGCAAATATAAGAGAGGGGTGGTTGTAAAATAGTGAGCGGACATTGATATAGAATCACAAACACATTTCCAATGACACCTTACTATAGGGAAAAGAGGTTAGAGAACGTTATAAAATTCATAAAAGCAAATGCAACGATCTAATGGTTTTTAACATGTTCTCAGATTAATGCCTTTCAATAGGTCTTGGTCTTGATGATCAATCGTGCATTTAGCCAACCCGATGTGATGATTTGAGGAAAACCAGTAGATCGCGTTTGAGGTTATGAAAAACCGTTTAGTAAAGTTAGTAGTAAGTAGATTCCAATAAAATCATCGTCAAGCCAAATTATCATGTAACGGAACGAACGAAGTAATATATAAACGAATGAGCATCATAAACAGTTCATTATCAATATCAATCAATCAGTCCAATCCATTATGAATAAAGTTCGTAATATTTATATGTTAAATATAAATATGGTATGTAATAATATAAGAAAAGAATAATATATAATATATATTAAGGCAAGCACTTTTAATACGTATTTGGAATTGATTTTACTCGTGAGCGGTTATCGCTTCCTTGAAGTTTGAACTCCACTTCCAGCCGTACTATATGGAAAAGAGAAAATCAAGAAGAAATTTTGATGAATCAACAGCTCACAGCTCAGGGGAGGGGCGGTTTATCTAATTTTCGCAAATAAACTCAACTAATCGGCTCATGAGACACTTAGCAGACACACTCTTTTCTGGTTTTCGGTATGAATGGTGACAGAACACAATAAGTAGAGAGAACAGCTCCAAATGGAAATCATAGGAAATGAAGAGACATCCATTTTTATTCGCTTCTCATCTAAGATGATCTAGACCTCGTATGAAAACTATGACTGCGCTGATTCAGTTTTCGCTTAAAATTTACTTAATTTATTCGCATGCAAATTTAATTGAATTTTTAATCATCTACATGTTGTTTATTCAGTTATGTTTGTTAATGATGTATGTACAGAATGAGGATGCAAATGTGTCAATGATGATGATGATGATGATAAAGCAAGATGCGATATGAGATAAGTGAAAATGCTATAAGTTGCACTAAGTTGCAATCAAAAATGAAAAAGTATCATCTAAAACTATGACAACTAAACTCAACCACAAACAAACAATTAACAAAGGAAAATAAAACACAAATGTGATAAGAGGCAATGATGTGATGAGGTAATATACTGCGTTTAGCGTAACTTGTCCGTTCTCGGTCTGTCATTGTTCTGTACACTGTCACTAGTGTACTAAACGATGACAGAATCTAACCTCAATCGGACTGCTAGGACAGCCTACACTAAACGGACTATATGATATCGAATGAAATGATTATGGTTATCACATGAACGGCATGAATGTTATGACATATGTGTGACGATTATTGACAGGTTTCGAATAGCTAAGGTAACATTGGAAATGCCAGTTTCATTCAGTTGTCCCGTCAATTCATTTTTTTTTCTGTTCACGTTCCACAATCAAATTGTGCCGATTGTAATTAATAAGTTTGCCAATTGTGTTTTTCTAAAAAAGAACTCAAGATTATACAGGTCCAAGAGTATTCGAATGATTTCTTATCAGCGCGAAGCAACGTTTGTGCCTTCGACAATATTTTGTTTTTCTTCGTTTTCTTTTTTGTTGCGTTCATGCAAGGGAATCAAAAGCGAACCATCGAGAGTGGCAGAGATGACGGTGGTGTAAATAATAATATCAAAGGGTTGTCATCACGCGGGCACGTGATGGCGAGTGAAAAGGAAAAATGCCAGAGTGAGAGCAGTATTTGGCGGGGACGTTACCTTGCTGTGTTGCGCCGAGGTGGGCGTGATGGGTGCTGGCTCGGTGGGCGAGAGGCGGCCGTCGGCGGCGGTCGCCGAGCACGGCAGCCGTTGCTCCTGCACGCTCGCCAATCTAATTGATTACGGAATGCGAGACGCACATTAAATTATGTCCTATGAGATGCCATTCAATGGCTGTAAACATTTTATTGTCGGCACTTCACCGCGCCATTACCTTTTGAGCGTCACCAAAGTGCCGGTCAACTTCTTGCAGCGACGCAGGGCGCTCTCCAATCGCTCGGGTTCTTCTTTGAGGAACGTCTCCTCGCGCACAACCTTCTCCATCTCGGTGCCGAGCATTGTTTTCAAACCGTCTTGCAACATTGGGAATCTAAAATGCAAATGCATTGGAGCAGTGAGACGTTATCAAGAAAGTTTTCAACTTTCGACGGTACCGTAATTTGAGATCCGCCACCGTTTTCGAACTTTTGCTTAGCACCAGCGCCATGTTCTCCACGTCGGACATGTTGACGCGCGTTTTGCGATTAATGACGTTCCCCCGCAGCTCTTCCACAGTCGACTCCAAATCAGTGAGATCAGTTTCCAATCGAATCATCTCCTGTTTGTATAGATCCTCCTCACGACTCAGCCGGGTACGCTCTTGATCCATTCCTAAAACAAGCATTTTTGTAGAAAACTGATTTTGTATTAAATGGGGAACGAGCATACCTGCTTGCCATACTTGTTCACCACCAACCATGAGCATCGCCCGGATTTTAATAAAAGTATCTCTAATCGTTTCACGCACTGAATGCGCCTGCGCCTGCGACATCCTCCGCAGGTTTCTAACTTCCGCCCGCAGGTCCTTGGCCTTCTTCTGCAATCCCCTGAGTTGATTGTACATTTCCGGCGTCAGCTGCAGATCGCGATAGATGTGCCTTTGATCATATTGCCCCGGCGAAAGGGACGCCGGCTTCGGTGGTGGCGCCGGCTTCAAGCGATCCCTCTCTAAACACCCAAACAAAACCAAGCACTTTACAAACACGCCCGCAAGCCAACGCCAGCCGTTCTAATAGACACCGACACAAAGTAGAAATTCAAAGTACAAGAATATGCAGAGTTTGGCAGAGCGAAAAGATGTCAGTCGATAAAACATGACAAATATTAAACGTTAAACTGCAGCGGAAAGATGTTGGAAGAGAAATGAAGATCAGATCACAAATTATTCAATAACATTGTGTGCGTGAGTGTGTGCCATGTGTATTCATAAGTGTGCATGTGTAACAATATGAAACTGAAAAGAACACAAACACGTCTAATCGTAACACTTTGAATCGTTATCGGTCTTACCCTGCGAGGAGGTCCGTGGAAGAGTTGAAGACTTAATGGCAGGCTTGGTAGGTTTAGTATCCGCTACAGAAAGCAACCGTTTAGAATCAAAAAAACCGTCTCTTGTTAGTGGATCGCAATCGAAATAATCTAAACTAAACAATGGTCAGATTCCTTCTGGTTGCTCATACAGCCAGCAGCCTGATGGTATAAGATATTGGAAATCACATGCCCTTTACTTTTCGTTCCGGCATGCAGAGGTTGAAGGTTAATCTCTTACCTTAGAAGGGAACTACCAAGAACACAAGCAGGGAATCGCAGAATTCAAAAATTGCAATCAACCACATGTATAGGACAAATTCTAAATTCAAGTTGATTGCAATTTTACGTTTGGGTTATTAAAAATAAATAAAACAAAATACAACTATGGTTATAAATGTAATTAAGTCAACTACATACAAAACAATTGAACAGAACTTAACTATTAAAGTACAATTTAATCTCAAATTAGTGTTAAAAATAAAAAGAATAAAAGAAAGCAGCATGCAATTATCAAGGTAGTTTTTTGAGTAGATATACAAGAGTAGAAGAAAATCACCGGTTCTAGAACGATTTTTATCATCCCTGATCAATACTGTGAACTTTCTTAGCCACGCCTCTGCATCCGGAGAGATACAAATTGGTCTAGAACCCGCGAGTTTCTTCTACAATCTACATGCAAGGAAAAATGGTAAGGAGTGTCGCTTTTCTTTAATTAATTCTCAGTTGAAAAGCTTAATGCTACAACTTAGAATTTCTACAAAGTCCAGAATTATTAACTGTTTAAAAGTTTGAATTGAATTATTTTGATCTTAAATCGATTCAAAGTGTTAAAAGCTGATAAAACTGTTAAAAGCTAATCAAAGAAAAGCGAAACGTGGAGGTCTTACATTCATTTCGATATACCCTGTATAACTCTACAAAGGAAAATGCACAGAAAACTCCTCTTGCGATTTTATGCTTTTAACCCATGACTCGTTTTCACTTTGCTAATAATTAAATTAGCAAATGAAACCGTGCCACTTGACTATCCGTTTTAATAGTCGTAGTAGCGATCGCAGAAGAAAGTCTGTCAACAGGCGTGTAATCAACTTCCACCTACAATGTACATTGGCCATCTACACTGAAAGTCTACACCTCTACACAATTAAGAAGAAAGGGGAAAAACAATTGTAAAATTCCTACGTACATTCTCTCTGTTTGAAGCGTGTTATTGTTAACTAATTAATACGAATACGTCGAAACTGTAACTGTGTTCGTACGGCTCTGTGACGCCCTCGACAGATAACGAAAATCAAGTACGGCATGCTGTTTGTTCTCATTTCTCTTATATCGTTCGTTAAAGCACCATTGCACGCTCAACACAAAAAGGATAGTCATTCCATTCGCGCTCCGGGCGCATGGTAATTACCTGAATGCTGGGGGCTGTGCTGCTTGGGGGAGTTCATGTCCGGCGGCTCGTCGCTGAACGACACCGACTTCTCGAAGGACACCGACTTGTCTAAAACACACGCATCGCACAACATTAAATCGGTGACACATCATTGATGGGCGATAATTAATAAATGTCGATGGATGGTTCTTTATCACAGATCACAGAGATCGGAAGAGATGCATGCCCACATTAAATCCACTTGCCATGGGTTCAGTTAGAGTTTCCTGTTTGAGATGCATGCAGAGCTAATACATCGATTTCAGAAGTTTCAGTTTCAGAGTTTGGTGGGAAATTCTGCTTGTACTATGTATAATCATGCTGGCTGATGAGATGAAGTTTGTTGAGGTAATTGAGGTAAAGGTTGACACACACTGAGGCGGCGCGAAACGCGCGTTGCCTCAGTGTGCAAGAAGCCTAAAAGGTTGGGTAACAACGAAACAACGTAACAGGTAACATGTTCAGTAACAACGTCTTGGGCATGCCTAGATTGTTCCAAAAATGCCAACTTACGACAGCCGCTTTTACCCAATTTGGGCGGTTTTGTCTCTGAACGCACGTAGGTGTCATCTGCCAACATATACATTAGATTATGTGTAACAACATGTTTCTTTCAAAAACGGCTCGCGCATCGGAAAGACGGGAACGAATTTCGGGCTATCGCATTGGAAATCAAACAGCTAAAAGGTCGCCAACAATTTCGCATCAAAGCAACCAAGAGGCGAGACACATAAAATCATAACATTTGATTCGCCCTATAAGTAAAGATACAAATTTGATTTTCGAGTGCTAATAAAGTGGATGTCAAAATATGCATGCGTAGTGAACGTGATAGTGGTCCAAACGAAAATAATCAAATATCAAAGCAGAGTGAACTTTTCAAATGTGAACAAAAGCAGAATTCGTTTGATTCGAATAAAAACGAAACAATTGTCGATTTGTCAGATATTTTTTTGGTGTGTGCGTTTGTTGTATGGTTTTCGGCTGGGCTTTTGGGCGTCTGTTACCAACCTGGCGGCGGCAGCGTTTGCATCGAGCTCGACGTCGAGTTCGGGTTCATGTTCACATCGCACTCGTCTGGGGGGGATGCAGAAGGAGCGCACACAGACGAGCGAAGCGCCAAACACCAACGGGTGTCGCACATTTTGGTATTTGTGATTTTTTTTTGTTCGGTTATCAAACAGTAACAAACAAACAAACAGACCAGAAACGTAAACACTAGCAACAGCAACTCAACCTCAAAGTCATTCCAAACGTAAATCATTATCAACGTAATAAATAATATCATTTTTCCTCATTTAAATGTACAAGTGCAAATTTTGCATTTCGAATGCTTCTCTAAGTCATAACAGAGTATTGATATTTAGAACTGATATTAAAACCACTTAGTACAGGAAATATAACCAAAAAAATAGGTGTTTGGCGAAACTCATTCCCACAAAGACGTTTCAAATGGATAAACTCAGTTTACTCCCGGCGCCTCCACCATTTCATCTTTGTTGGACCACAATGGAAGAAATCGAAGAAATAAAATTTTCTTCGTGGTAAGTTGGCAAATTTCATGCCCTGCATGTACAAAATGTATCCCCAAAAACACGTCCGTAAAATGAAAATGTTGGTGGAGGCGCCGGGAGCAGAATGTATTTCTCAATTTGCAACTTTGAGCAAGAAAGAAACGCAATTTGCATGCTCAGATTGTCAAAAGGATACCATGACAGAACTAAAAAACTCAAACCCCATCTATATGGGAATAAGTTCCACGTAAAAACCCCTATTTCTCCTGTTTTCCTGTACTAACTCTGCATGTAGTTTCTGTTAATCTATGCGAATGCAAGTTGCAACAAAGCGTATTAAACACAACACCGTGCACGTGTTATCAACGCAACGTGCACCAAATGCTACCGGCGTACCCGCTGCCCGAATGGCATCCAGGATTCATGGCTAATTAGTAAAGTTCATATTTGGCTACTCGTCGCGTTCGTTAGGCTGCGATTTTTGCCGAGTTTGCATATTTGAGAGTGGAGTCGAACGTGTGCAGCTTAGCGATGCACAGTTAGAGTGCTGATGTGAAAAAGCAGCTTTTATAAAAAAAGAAGGTGGAGAAAACTCACCGCGGTATGAATCGCGACCGGTGGAGGGCACTTGCAGCGTCGCGGGCGTCTGATGCGTGAGAGCCTTCTGCACCAGACCGGTTAAATTGGCCAATTGTCGCTCCATGTGCTCCACGCGAATTCTGAAATTGGATTCAGGACTGAATTACAGCACCACACAAAATGCTACTGAGTAAATACAAAGTATAAACAAATTAGTTTTAATGTATTATGCATCAAATGCACATTCAGAGCTGAAAAATGCACACATGTTAACGTTATCTTTCAAAAGTTACATTCCATTCCAGTTGTTAATCTCTAGGAATATAAATTGTATTTTGTATAGAGATAGTGTTGAAAGTGAGACATTATGCACGCGAGTGTTGAGAGGCGAAACGAGGTCGTAGGGCGCACTTCCTACACTAGCTATACAAACTGCTTTTTCTACGACCACCAACTGTATTGTAATTGTTGACCTTTGGGTTCATTTTCAGTTCTCGTTTTGATTTAGAACTGACAGGAGCTAACCAAACCATAACCGAACCATTTCCTAAGGTATTAGCTTATGTTACGTCATCAATATAGCAACAATGTACGAAAACTGTACGATTACCCAAAACGAAAACATTATTGTTTACAGTTGCCTTTATGCACTAGTGTATAAAAAAAATACTCTCAAATGACAATCGGTTTTATAGTGACTCTTTCAAATGAGGCATACAGGGTTTAAAGTGTTAGTTTAAAGTGTAAGTTTAAGAGTGTGTCCACCTGCGCTTGACAAACTACTAATTTTTACGACCATCATCACCAAATAACAATTTAACTTGTTTAAAACGTGTTTATGCACGTCATTGGGCGTCTACAAGAGTAATTTAATATCTGACCACCCATTTAACCAATGTAAATAAGGAGTATATACTGATAAAGCCATAACGCCACGCGACTTTTATGGTCTCGAGTTGTCACTCAGGTTTTGGCGCTGGTGTCGTGTCCGCCGGTGGTCAGCCGTGTCTGCCTGACAGCTGAGAAATATTGATGATTCTGGACAATTTACCGTGCCCAGCTTATTCCTGCTACGTTTAACTATGCATCCCAACAAAACTTGCACTGCACCTTTAGAACGAAGTACTCTTTGCATTGCACTGTCAATTGTAACA
>JARJDQ010024104.1:0-13157 GCA_030264215.1 Geostiba sp. GC000077
CATTAAAAGAAGTTTTATTGTCAACTTTGTTTGTAATTATTCTTTTGTTTTAATTTAAGTTGTTGTTGTAATAGAAAGATTATTTAATTTGTTACCAATTCCAATTGAAATTTTTGACCGATTGGCAAAATCTTAGGAAGAATTGAATTTTAAAATAACAAGTTTTCAAATCTATAGTTTTAAACTTAGGATTTGTTATTTTAAAATTCAATTTCTCCTTCGATATTGCCAGTGGATCAAAAATTTCAATTGGAATTGGTAACAAATTAAATAATCTTTCTATTACAACAACAACTTAAATTAAAACAAAAGAATAATTACAAACAAAGTTGACAATAAAACTTCTTTTAATGCATCTATAAAACCCCCAGAGGAATTACATTAATGGGACACCCTGTATTTTCAGCTTCAAGTCATAACTCTCATAAAAAAATATGCTGATGGCGAATTAGTTTTAATTATTTAGTTTTAATTGTACGGACGAAGCAAGTAATTAAACGTGATTTTCATGATCGCGGACATGGCGTGCAAAACCATAACCAGATTAAAAACAAGTCATAAAATGACGCCGCCGCCCCCCGATCCGTGCGCCATTAATTAGAGCTCGCTCGAAGCAAAATAATGCACGAAACGCCATTCTGACAAACGGCGCGCACACAACCGACGCTAAACGTCCGCATCCTATCCTCGTCCACAATTCGGACGATCCTTGTCCATTTTGTGCAGCAGTTTAGGCGATGGGATGTGCGCTTTGGGGGTGTGGGTGACGCGCGTGCCAAAACTCTCGTAATGTACGACCAAGAGCACGAGCGCGTATTTTTGGGCAGCGCAACCATTAGCCGGATAATTTGTGTATCACACATGACATTTATAACGTACCTAACCTATTTTTACCAGCGCCATCTACAACACCATACTAAACATGTGCATATTATAAAATTTGACAAACGAGATGATCACTTTCCATCAAGTGTTCATCAAGTGTCTGTTATATAATTCATGAAGAAGTTTGCAGAAATTGTCGCTTGTACATTTGCTTGCTGGTACTATATCGATGCCGGGCGCTATTTTATTCAGGTCTCATTCGCTTTGCGCGTAACATTTGGCGTTTCGGCGAAAGACTGATCGCCCAACAGGCAAGATCGATGAGCGCACCGTGCCGCGAGATGGTTGTAATTTGCAATTTTCAATTATGTTAATGTACTCGAGCATGACTCCAGTGGCACAGGGCCGTACTCAACAACTCCACTCCACAAACAACTGCTTCCAACGCACGTAAATATTAGATACATACATGTTTTTAATGTGCGTGTATGCTTGAGTTACTTTTGGCGCGAGTTAACTTTGTCGTTCCGCGCGATTAGCGCGAGCAACCCCCTGAACGTTAGTATATTTGTTGCGCGGGTTGCCGAGGTCCCGAGGTGGAGAGGTGGAGTTTGACGTCGATTCTTCATACGCGAAATTGATGTACGAGCTGGCACGAGAGGGCGCGTGGCGCGTTGAGCAAAAAAGTTTGTTATGATTTTTAATATGAAAGGGAAGTTTTTCCGCTCGGGAAATTTTATGCGTGCCGAAAAAAGGAGCAAGTTTTTTTCGCCACCCTGATCTCGAAAATGTTGCCTGGGAGCAAAAAGGAGCGGCAGGAAAAAGTACTCATCAAATTGTCGTTATCGAAGATGACATTAATTTTTGACATTTTGCATGACTGATCACAGGATCATATGAATAAAAAAGAAATAGTACATAGGTGAAAGTAATTCCCACAAAGACGGAATTTGAATTGTTTTGTTCGTTGATGGCACCTAGGTGATATACTAAAAGTCTACAAACATCTGAAGATGCAAAATGCGTTTTTTTCTTGCACAAAGTTACGGCTCCCGGCGCCTCCACATTCTCATTTTACGGCAGTGTTTTTGGTGATGTATTAATTGATTACGTAATAAATTTGTTAACATTTTGTACTTACCATAGCATCGAAGGAAAGGTTATGATATTTGCCAACTGACCAGGATGAAAATTTTATTTCACAATTATATAAATTTATGAGTTATTGCTAATTAAAAATTGCAAAATTGCAAAATTCAAAATACATTTTTGCTTCTCTTGCCAATGAGCGGTCTGTATTTGATTATTGTTGCATCTTGCATGCACTTTGAAATATATCAAATTAAGAGAAATTTAACGCTCTTCCCAATGATACTAATTTCATAATTGTCGTCTTTCTCATTTTTGAGTTATTGGGTGTTTAGTAAGAAAAATCACATTGTTGCTAAAAAACCTAAAAGATGCAATATATCTTGAAAACTAAGGTCAAACTCTGGGCCAGTTGTCGATCATTTTAGACTTTAAATTCCCACCTTTGTGGTAATGTGTATGTGTTTTTGACAGATACACGATGTGTACGATAGAGTATAGAGGAGTAAACATCTTCTAATGCATTTTTTTCGTCTCCCGGCGCCTCCACATTCTCATTTTACAGCAGTGTTTTTGGTGATGTATTAATTGATTACGTAATAAATTTGTTAACATTTTGTACTTACTATAACATCGAAGGAAAGATTATGATATTTGCCAACTGACCAGGATGAACATTTTATTTTACAATTATATAAATTTATGAGTTATTGCTAATTAGAAATTGCAAAATTTCAAAATTCAAAATAAAATTTGCTTCTCTTGCCAATGAGCGATCGGTATTTGATTATTGTTTCATTTTGCATGCACTTTGAAATATATCAAATTAAAGGAAATTTAACGCTCTTCCCAATGATACTAACTTCATAATTATGGTTTTTCTCATTTTTGAGTTATTGGGCATTTAGTATGAAAAATCACATTGTTGATAAAAACCTAAAAGAGGCAATATATCTTGAAAACTAAGGTCAAACTCTGAGCCAATTGTCGATCACTTTAAACTTTAAATTCCCACCTTTGTGGTAATGTGTATGTGTTTTTGACAGATACACGATGTGTACGATTGAGTATAGAGGAGTAAACACCTTCAAATGCATTTTACGGGCTTTGTGCGCACAAAAGTAATACCGTTACAAATACGGTGCAAGTGTAAGCGGGGTGGCTGGTGGCGGCTGCAGAGGTAGGCAAGCGGACTAACACAAACGCATCTTCGAGGGCGGGGGCGCAACAGTTCGCATTGTGCAGCGCTGGTGCAAGCAGCGCGTATCGAAGCTGGAATATTAATGCCGCATGTAAAATCCACCCCATGCGCTTCCACTCACCCACCCCGAACAGACCGACCCACCAACCCGCTTTCAAACGCACCCCTTTTCGACTCGACGCATAGACTAATTGCAATTGTGTTGAAATTGAAACAAACCCGATGATACAAATGACTACAGAGTTGGATCAACATAACCTAACTTTGACGTACAACCTTATAACCGGATTTAAATCGTTAAACTAAACAGCAATATAATTTAAGAAAACGTCCGAATGGATCAGTTTTATTAGAATTCTGGTGGATTATGGGTGGCGTCTTCGGGTCTGACTCCTTTATGTTCCGGCTGCGCTAGTTTTGCAAAGTTTTGCAACGTGTGCGGCTGGATGCATACCTGGATGGGCGCCCGCTCCGGAATAGAGTTCCGGCGATGGCCTCGGCAACAGCGCATACATCGATGAGGACAATGAACTTGGCACACATGTGCGCTGTCTTTGGCATCCTTTGCGGAATCGCATCGCTGAGCGTATCGTTGCAGGGCTGTCTGATTCAATGTCGGCGTTTAGCTAAATAATTACGACACAAACACCAAGCAATCGGATGAGGGACGGAAACAAGCAAATAATGAGGCAACGAGGCAACGAGGCGCGAACAAACAAATCCGCGAATGTCGGGTACACTGAATGGATGACTATAGACAACCCAAAGTACATACAGCCAGGTTAAGTTCTACAAGTGTGGTTATTGTGGAAATGGGCAAATGGTGCAAGGTTGTAAATGCTGTAAAGTTGTAAACCCTTCCTCCCCTCCGGCTGTGCTACTGCTACGTCTTCAACGAGGTGTTGAGGTATTTAGATGGTTGAGATGTTGCCATGTTGCCATGCTGTGCGGCTGAGATGCGTTGAGATGTTGAGCTGTCAACGTCTTAGTGGTTTATTTGCTGTTGTTCCGGCGCTAATGGAATAATTACGAAATTACGACCCATGCGCCTCGATTATTGTATAAATTTGCAGGAATTAACGCTGCGGCGGGGAAATTAATTCGTCAATTTTAAAAATAATCAAATCAATTCTCCGAGTGGTGGTGGCTGGAGCTCTTGATTGCCGCACAATGCCACATCCGCTGTGTCAATCTTTGTTCCGGTTATTGGGGAGGGTTGGAATAAATTCGTGACCGCAATTACAATATTTATTTAATCAAACGGCCGAGGTTGTGAGGTTGCCGATCTGGCCAAACTCCAGCTGGACGGCTCGCATCCGCACAACGCGCATAAACGTTTTCCGACCGCGCATAAACCGCCATAGAGAGGATACGCGCGTAACAAGAAAGCGATAGTATCGCTAGGACGCATAATGCCATTCCACACTGCCGCTTAGCTCCGTTTCATTCCCGAGCTATGACATCATGGCGGCGGCGCTATAGAAAGGAGAAGGAAGTAGGAAATTGCGGAGGAAGACGCGATTGGGGGAAAGGAAGGTAGTAACAGAGTTCACTTTCCGTTCTGCCGCGCCGCAAACCCAAAGCAACCTTCAACACCTCAAACATGTTCCATCTCAAAATAGTTTTGTAGGAAACTTGCGTGGATCCAAAACACAGGATATTTTTGCAACTTTCATGTTGGACCAATCTATATCTTTATCACCTTGTAGAGCATCCGTGTTGGATCAATCTACTATTGATCATTACCAGAAGAGGAATTTTAATGTCCCTTAATAAAAATACAAAATTTCTAATTTCACATATTTCTGTAACTGTACCCCTTCCACTTTTATGCAGATCTCATAAAACAGTTTTTACGCGATTTTTTCCAACTGCTTTTCAATCGAAGCAAACTTTTTTGGAGGGTAGTTTCAGCTCGACTTTTTTTATTGGGAATTGCGTATAGGGGAAGATTTATGGCCGCAATCAAATTTATAGCTACACCTATAACCGACTATGACCTGGCCGACAGGCGACGCGTAAACACCATGCTCTGGCACCTTCCAAAAATTGGTAACATTATAGCATGGGTGTGGGGATGGAAAAACCTGGGTGCATATTCAGACTATGCCTATATTACAGACCTGCCGAAGCCTGAACTTCCAAGTTTGATATTTATCGACAGGATGCGATGCGTTGCTTTGCGATGCTCGATGGGATGTTAGGGTAAAAGGATCCAGGGTTGGAGGTTACGGACTGGTAATGTCGGGCAGGCAAGAAGGTTGTGGTGCTAATCAATAGGCGGGGCACCATATGCACGCAGCATGTTATTCTTACCAGCAGTTTCGCTAAACTGGAAAGATCGAAAAGGTAAAAACAACAGGAGTGTATTTCCCAAAATATCCGGATAAAATGCATAATAACTCAAAGGCACAAAGGAAAGTTCAAAGCCCCGCAGGGGTTGATTTATATTTATTTAGGATTAACTATCTGAAGTTTTGTTTTTGTTGAGACGGACCTGCTTAATGGAGATGCAGCGTATTGGCAACGTCGGCCCCGCTGGATTCGTGGAAATGTTTGTAAAGCTCGGCGAGCGCCTTTTTGTTTGCTTAGTCAATCCGGCCGAAAACCGAAATCAATTTTTTGCATGAATGAATATTTAATGTTTGTCTGCCTCTTAACTTTATTACCTTACCGTCCCAAATTTATTGCATTCGCATTTCGGCGGCGTCCCGTTCAAACAGAACAAAACACATCGCTCGTCGCCCGCAAGTCTCTCACAATCAACCATCAACGCACTGAAACATGCTGAAACGCAAAACCGTACATACACAAACATTCAAGAGATCAAGAGTCTTTTGTGGGACACAAATTGGCAGACAGGTGGACGGACATCAGTACATTAGTTTAGGTTATGTTACAATGGCAAGCAATGAAATTAGGTTAACTACGGGGAATCCCCGAGTTCCCAAAACGTCAATGCTTGCCAATGCTTTTTTTTAATGGTCCTCAGCTACTATTATTGGCCATTTGAACCAGCTATATTTAATTTAGAAGTCAGGTTTGCAATTAATATTAACATTGATTAAACATTCACTAAACGCTTTAAACTGTGATAAGTATAATTAAAGAATACCAATCTATCTGCTAGACAGCTAGACCGATGCACTACCGAGCCAATGCTTGTTATAACGAAACGATGAGTTCAATACACATATTAATACACACAAATTCCATACCTAACCTCAATCGTCGGCTATGCGCTCGTATTACCATACGTAATGGGCGCTGCGTAATGTTACAGCCGACGTGTCAAAGCGATGAAATTCGTACGTTCACGCCGACATGTGCTCGGCTGGCGCGTCGAATGGCATAATCATCCCCCACTTTCACAAACTCACACCGACAGACCACCATCGCCGAACCCTTGCCGAGATTCTGTAGATTCTGTAATTCTATGATTCTCTGATTCGCCGATTCCCGATTCTCCATCGTGCGTGTGTGCTCGTGATTAATGATCTAATTGGATTAATTGCATTCGAAATACGCGACGGTAACGCCTCGCGACCCCAACGCGACATGCACTCGACCATAAAAGCGACTCGTGCAACTAACCGATGATCTGATCATCCACACATCATCGTTTGTTTACGACACAAATATTAAAATTAAAATTAATTTTTGTTGGTGACGTTATTCTCACGTTGTGTAATCGTATGGATTAGGAATATGTTGTATTTGATCACGTGGCACACTCGAGGTGTTGAGTTTATAATTCCACTGGGGTAGTTCATCCAACCCTTCAGGCCTTCAGCATAACTACTTGTTATGCATTACGCGGCGTTCATTTCGTGTGCATGCGGTTTAAAATAAGGTGGATTTTTCATCTCTGCACGTGGAACATGGCGACAGCCAACTACCAAGATGGCGGCCAGTTAAAAGTTTCACTTTGTTGCAAATTCTCCAGAGGGGCGCATGAGGTGATAAATGCTTAAAGCGTTAAAGTAATTTGAAAAATTCATTAAATTTAAATTTCTGCCTCGCTTGCTAATTTTATAGTGCAGGAGATATATAAGCAAAAAATAGGTGTTTGGTGGAACTAATTCCCTCAATGATGGGGACTGCATTTTTTGTTCGTTGATAGTATGTACCTTTTTGACATACTTAAAGTCTAGAAAAAGTTTCAAATGGAGTAACACATTTGTTTCCCGGCGCCTCCACAAACTTTTTCGTTTTAGATGTATTTTTGGTCAATGTTTGGTCCAATTGCATGGATTTTCAAATCGAAATATGTGCTATAATTGTATCCTGGCCATAATCAATTATAGTATCAATTTTCATCTTTATCGGACTGAAACGGTGGATTTGCCGAGGTGGACAAACATACATACAAACATACAAAGATGCAAATATATCTTGTCTTTTATTTACAAGATGGTTCATTTAAGGCTGCACACAGAAAAGGAGATTATTTTACATCGAATTTAGAGTCTAAAATGTTGGACAACTATGGGCCGTTTGACTTTAGTTTACAAGATATCNTATTTCAAAGTGCACATAAGATGCTACAACAATCAAATACATACCGCTCATTGGCAAGAGAAACAAAACTTTATTTTGATAAAATAATTGGCAGTTTTTAATGAGCAATAACTTATTACTTAATGAATTTGTTATCATTTTGTTTTGTTTTCCATTGCTAGAAAGGGCATGAAAATTTTATTTCACAATTATGTAAGTTAATGAGTTATTGCTCATTGAAAACTGCCAATTATTTTATCAAAATAAATGTTTGTTTCTCTTACCTAAAAGAAGCGATATCTTGAAAACTAAGGTCATACGGCCCATAGTTGTCGTACATTTTTGACTCTAAATTCAATGTAAAATAAACTAATTTTCTATGTAAAGCCTTAAATGAACGACCTCGTAAATAAAATTCAATGTAGGTTTATAACTTTGTATGTTTGTATGTATATTTGTCCACCTCGGCAAATCCACAGTTTTAGTCCGATGAAGTTGAAATTGGGTTATATCTCGATTTGAAACTCCGCCCCTTCGGTAATTCATGTTTGTGGAGGCACCGGTAATGACTGAGTTTATCTATATGACAATCCGTGCTATATGAAACGCACTTTGCATGCTTAGATTTTGCTAGACTTTTAATATATCAAAAACATATCATTAACGAACTAAAAATGCAATCCTTATCTTGGTGGGAATTAGTTCTGCCAAACACCTATTTTTTGATTATATCTCTTGTTGCGGCGTATATAGTACAGGAGAAATAGATTTCTAGGTACGACTAATTCCTCACAAAAACGTGCACCAACTTTCAAATGGAGAAACATATTTGTCTCCCGGCGCCTCCACGAACATTTTAATTTTTGTGTTTCTGGTGATGCCTTTGTTGATTACGTAATGAATTAGTTAACTTTTTGAAGATGTAATAGCATCGATGGAAAGGTCATGAAATTTACCAACAACAATTAAAATTATTACACAATTATGTAAGTTTATATATGAGTTATTGCTCTTTGAAAATTGCGGCGTTGGCGATTAGCCTGTGAGTCTTGTGTCTTGCAGCGCACAATGTCTGACCAACATTGAATTACGATACGCATACGCAAAGGGACAAAGTCGCACGGAAATAAATTTAATTCAAACGAGCCGCACCGGGGCCGGCGAGTGGGGGGGCACGCACATTGTCACACGGACGGGGGCGGGCGAATGTTTAATGCGGCCATTCGCAAGCGTTGGAATGTGTAACATACGTCCTGGGACGTGTTAGCCCGCGCCAGAGCCATTACAACCCGTTACCCGTGTCCTCCGCGTCCTCCGCGTCCCACCTTGCTTGCCCCCCTTGGCAGCAGTCCCACCGCTATCCCTCCTCGGGTGCATGGGTGCGTCCACGCTTTGACGCGTTCTCTTTCGGCTTATTGTCGAAATTGAAGCCGTGCGCGCCGAGGATATGATGACGCGGCGCGTGGGTGCTTTTATTTCCGGCCGTTCGGGCGGCCATGTTAGACGCGTGGATTTATCGCCGAAACATGTCACACGATACACGATTACGGCACGGGCGCCGCGCCGAATTCACTTAGCGCGTGACATCTACGTGTGTGCATGATTCCACATGATTATTGCCATCCCACAACGGCCACGGCCCAACAATGGAATGTAATAAGTGCTATCATCTATAGTCTCCTCGCTGCTGAGCTTTTCCTCGTCGCGTCGTACTTGTACCACGATCTTATCCTGTGTGCCAGACATAATTTTGCAACTTTTGTTTCGCGTGTTTTGGGCGCCTACGCCAAACCAAACATGTGGCGAGATCACGATCGAGTGGGCAACGGGTTGGAGCATGCTGGAGCAAATTCGATTTCGTCACGAACGTCGTTTAATTGAGGAAGATATGTGCCTGACCGACCGCACGTCTATTTAACCCCCGGACGGCGGCGGCAAATTTACTCCCAGCGATCGCTTTTCGATCGCACATCACATCGTAAAAATGTATACATTACATCCGCGTATAAATCACGTCCGTCGAAGTTTTTTTTTCCATCTTCTTCTTTTTACCGCTGGCGCGCATGGATCCTGCGGACGCGTCATCGCACCCGCTTAATTAATCTCAGCGCCACGGCCATCCCCCTTCGACAAAGTTTCTAATTGCGTCGGCTCAATGTCACTTAAACGAGTCGGCGCTTAAAAAATTGCATTTCCGTGTTAATTTCATCGAAGCCCAGGGAGTGGAAATCAACGCCTAATAATACGCGTGGCAAAAAATACGTAACGAAGACGTTCGTCGTTCGGGGCATTGTTTTAATTAAATTTCCCTATGAGGGGCTCGGATGAGTCATCGGAGGGCCCTTGCGAGAATATTCGCTTATTTCGCCTTTTAATGCCGTGCGCGGCGCTCGGTGTGGAGGCGCCGCGCGTTATCGGTCGAATTAGTGAAGTGTGCTGCGACGTCGGCGTCCTGTTCGCGCGAGCGAGCAATAAATGAAAAACGAGCGCATAAATAACGGCGCGCCTAGTAAATTTTCGAAGATTTCTCACGTCGATGCGAAATTTTTACGGCGAAAAGAATGGACGCCTAGAACAGCGCCCGGAGGGCTGAAGCAGATGCCGCGCCACCGCCGAGGATGCCGGCCATTATCCTTATGGGATCATAAGTCTGGAAGGCACGTTTATATATTTTAAAGGATAATGGTGTGTGCGTCCTGATCGTTTTATAGTTTGCTCCGCGTAAGGTCCAAGTCGTGACAACGAAGCGATTGCTGTGTTTTCGAATTTTTTAATACATTATTTCTCGGCGCAGGTTCGCGCAGGCGGCCAGGAGGACGCAAAAAAAGCAGCAGATGTGAAATATTGCGCTCGTTTGTCGCCGACACAGCTAGGCAAATGCCTTGTAGCGCGACCAATTTACGAAATATCTAAAAAATGCAAAAACCATATATGTTTGCAATCTGCCAAACACAATGCCGATGCGATGCGAGATGGGCTTTAGTGCAAGAAATTGGAAAAAGTTTTCCGCGCACTTTGCAATGGCGAAAAAAGCTCTGTGACACAGAAACGGCGCGCCGGATGTGTAAACTTGCACAAAACGACGATTTGTCGATTCATAAACTCTCAATGAGGGCGCCAGCAGTAACATGGTGTGGCAAGGCAGAAAAAGCGTCGCGCGCAAAGAAATCGCTCGGATTTGTTGCATTCGTCGAAATTGTGTCCCGCGCGCGCGGGAACAAGCGTTCGTTGGACGCCGCCGCCGCGAGTTCGAAATTCTTGCCGCCACGGTTGACGCTCGGTGCGCCGACGACGCCAGCGCCAAGCACGCCGAGATTAATGCGAATCCATTCATTTTCCGCGCACGGACTCCATCAGTACCCGGGGGAGTCGTGCACGTGCACGCGCACACACCGACGGGCGGGCGGGGGCGGGCGCGGGGGTGCGTGCGGACGACAGAGACAAACCGGACGCCCCGCCGCACGGACAGGATAAATCGCACCGCGCGCCCGCGCCTGCATCCAGCGAACCTGAGCCCTGAGAGATACAACTACAGCATCGATAACACGTGCATATACACAGCCGCCTGCCCGCTCTCGCCGCCCCCTCCCCCCCCGCCGCACAAAGCGGTGAGCGAGGCGGTGGAAACCACAAAGAGCCGGTGCCAGCGCCCAGCGCCGCGCTGCAGCAGAACGAGAAATAGAATCTGTATATCAATGGTTGCCGGGGCCCGTGGCGGCGGTGGCGGGCGGATGCCTTGTCTGTGTGGGGTGCCCCTGCCTTCCTGCGGGGGAGGGGCGGGCGCGCCAATGCAGGTCCATAAAATTCGACTTTACGATCTCTGATCTCGCCGGTATTGTATAAATTCATCAGACGATCGCCGGGCATTAGAAACCGAAAAAGCGATGGAGCGGCGCCGCCGCCACCGCCGCCGCACGGAGTTGTACCGCAGCGCAGCCGGCGCAACCGATTAAAGTGGTTTTCAACAAATTCATCGCCTTGCCACACCAAGGCCGGAAAGCGCAAATTCCTCACTCGGGCGATAAATTCGATTTTATTGTCTGCCCACTCACGAGTGCGCGCGACTCCTCGTTTAGCACGAAACTACACGAATAGTTGCACGATAATTGCTCCTCAGGCGCATTCAACCGCCTCCCGATGGAAGACAAATTTTGCGTCGAGTTGACATCCGCATTGCTTTTCATATCACGTCGAGCAGAGACCGCGACAGTGAAGAGCAAGTTTATTGCTTTCTCGATCAGAATTGGAAAATAATTTAGGGCGGACGCCAGCAACCGCCACCACCGCCGCCAACGTTCGTACTCGAAGATGAAGCGAAAATAAAGCGCAAAATTGTCACGTAAGTTAAGACGGCACGTGTGGCACGGCGACTTGGAGCCGGAATTGAAAAATAACGAAAACGAACACGAAAAGCACCGAACTAAAAACGCTGGCGGCGGCAGTCGGACGGACGGCGAGTTTGTAAAGTCCGGTTGAGTGGCGTGCTCATACGTGGACAAACATTCGAATGTGCGCTTGTATCGCCGCGGCAATCGGGCGGGCGAAAGAATAAAAATCGACGCCGAATCGTCCACCGAGTCGAAATGCGGAAAATACATTTTCTTTTCATAGCCGAGGCGCACGATGTGGTTTTGTGCTTGTTTGCGGAGTGAGAGACTTTGCCATCCACTAACAAACAGTATATAACTGTTGACTTCAAACTCGAGCTCAAAGCCGCGCAAAGTCGCGATGCTCGATGTACTCAGGAACTTAGGAAATGTGAAGTATCAAGTATACCTGTAGCGGTAGCAAAAATTAAGCGTAGCAAAAGTTAAGGTAAAGTAATAGGATTGAATCCGATTTTTAACAATCTTTCATAATTATTTTATTTAACTTTCGTGAATGGATACATTTTGTTTTGAGTTGACATGTTTCGGCCAGAGGCCATCTGGCACGAAAGTTAAATAAAATATATTACTCATGGATTACGAGAACAAATACATCAAAACTTTTATAATTAGATGATGAACTTATTAAAAGCCTTTCAAAGCTCCGAACACGACTCAATGCAACATAAGTTCAAGACTGAATTCTGTACGTCCAATATCAACCAATGCATTTGTTAATGTATTTGGCAATGAGGAAGACTCACGTCTTTTTTTTTTAATTTTAATTAGCTAGGTTTTCTTATTATAGAAATATTTTTCCCGATTTTTTAAAGTTCTTTTTGAGCCCGTAAAAAAGTTTGAATTTTTGCTCAACTTTGATGACTCATCGCGTTCTCTTCCATAAGGCGCCATAGAAATGAGTCTCGATTGGTCTCGATTTTCAAAAACTTCAAAAATTAATAACTCGAAGAATACATTTTTTAAAGGCCCATTATCTTCTCATTATCTTCACTAAAAATCCGTTAAAAAAATTACACTATCGATTTTAATAGGTTTTTATCAATTTAAAAATCTTCTTCATTGTCCTCTGATGCATTTAGAGAACAAATACATTAACACTTTTATAATTAGATGATGAACTTATTAAAAGCCTTTCAAAGCTCCGAACACGACTC
>JARJDQ010024112.1:0-12446 GCA_030264215.1 Geostiba sp. GC000077
AGGCGCAGTAAATAAAAAATAAATAGAACCACAATTATGAAATTTGTATAATTCAAAAGATCGTGAAATATCCTTGAATTTGCTATATTTCACAGTGCATGTAAAATGAAACAACCATCAAATATATACCGCTCATTGGCAAGAAACACAAAAATTATTTTGAAAAAATATTTGTCAATTTTCAATGAACAATAACTAATAAACTTGAAAAATTGGGAAATTATTATTATCGTGGTAAATTGGCAAATTTCATGCCCTTTCCATTGATGCTATTGGATATTCAAAATATTGACAAATTCATTATGTAATCATCAAATGTATCACCAAAAACACGTTTGTTGAATGAAAATATTGGTGGAGGCGCCGCATTTTGTATGCTCACATTTTTTCTAACTTTCAGTATGTCAAAAAGAAACTTTCAACGAACTTAACGAATTCAAACCTCGTCTTTGTCGAAATTATTTCCACCTAAAACCCTATTTCTCCTGCACTACAAGTCAAGAGTCATATTCTACGTTAGTTTTTGTGATTGGTGCATTTTGTATGAAGCAGGAAGTTTTAATTATAAACATAGCATCCGCATTCAGCATAAAACATACCGCAGCGTAGTGGCGGCCTTAACTTGACACGCCACTCTATTTCGCACTCGTTTCCGGCCGTCAAGCACCAACCGCAGCGCGGTCGGCGCTCCGGCTGTGCTTTTAAAAGCTGCCCGACGTAAGTCGCCGACTGCCGCTGTAAAAACGAAGTAAAAGTTGATAATCCATCACGCGGCGCGCAGCAAGAAATCCCACCTTCGGGGTGCTGACGATAAAAACCCATTGCCAGTGCGCGCAGGGCGAAATGGTTTTCGGGTGGAGGGGGTGCTGGCACGGTGGGCATTACATCTTTATACAACATTCCACTTAGCCGCACGCTTAATGCCACCGACGCCATGTGTTTGCTTTCCACTTTCGATGCGGGGGCGAGAAGGGGTCGTTAGCAGTTAACACACCCGATACAAATGCAATTTGCCTTGAATAGACTGGCGGTGTCTGCGTTTTTGTTTGCATACCGTGATTGTCACGAAGTGCGCACCCACCCCCCCACCCCTCGAAATCCTTTTCATCAGGTGATTGATGAACGCACGCGTCGCGATTGCGCTTAAAGTTTCTCGCCCACTGAGAATTGAATCAGTTTACATTGTGCGAGAATATTTTCCCGCTGCGTTGCGCTGCGGTGCGGTGCGATGCACCGCGCGTCAGTGTGTGACAACCTTTAGAATTCCGTGCGTATAATAGCCAATACGTATTTGCAGTCCTTCCAATCGAAGCTCTCGTTCAGCAATAAAGAGATCGTCGCGCTGAGCTGCTCCTGGTGCAAGGCGGCGTACCATAACAAGGAGTCCTGCTTCGACATGCAGCGCATCGGCGAGGAATGCAAGCTCGGCGTGCACTCCGGCATCATCGTGCCGCCCTCGTGGATTGTGAAGCTGCCGCGCAAAGGGTCGTTCAAGTCCTCCCTACGGAAATCGCCCAAGAAGCGCTCATCGAGCAAACGTCGAAATAAGGAAAAAGTAAAACTAACCTCAATCTTTACTCTCAACTCGCACAACATTATTGATCCATTATTATTGCTGATTATAGGATAAGGAATCTCCGAAAACGTTCGTCCTGAAGCCAATACCTTCGACAAGCGTGCGACCTGTGATAGTATTTATAAATCCAAAGTCCGGCGGCAATCAGGGCGCCAAGCTGCTGCAGAAGTTCCAATGGCTGCTCAATCCGCGTCAGGTGTTCGACCTCACTCAAGGTGGGCCCCGGATGGGCATTGAGATGTTCCGCAAGGTGCCCAATTTGCGGGTGCTCGCCTGCGGCGGTGACGGCACCGTGGGTTGGGTGCTCAGCGTCATTGACCAGCTGAACATGAATCCACCTCCTGCAGTTGGTGTGCTTCCTTTGGGCACCGGGAATGATCTGGCGAGAGCGTTAGGCTGGGGTGGAGGCTATACAGATGAGCCCATCAGTAAGATACTCTCGAATGTACATAATAGCGATACGGTGCTCTTGGATCGATGGAGTTTGGATGTGGAGAAGAACCCCGATGGTGATGGGAGTGAGGGTGGGGGTAAGGAGAACCTGCCGCTGAATGTGGTTAATAACTACTTTTCAATGGGTGTTGATGCGCATATCGCTTTGGAGTTCCATGAAGCTAGAGGTAAGTGCGTAACGTTGGTAAATGTTTGATCTGATTAGAGAGGGTCTTTAGAGGCACATCCGGAAAAGTTCAACTCGAGATTGCGGAATAAAATGTTCTACGGGCAAATGGGAGGGAAGGACCTGCTCAAGCGCAAGTGGAAGGGTTTGGCGGAGTTGGTCACTCTAGAGTGCGACGGGAAGGATCTCACACCCAAGTTGAAGGAGCTCAAGGTTCATGCAGTTGTCTTTCTGAACATTCCAAGGTAATTTCTGCAACTATTACAGTGATTAGAGGAACTTACCACTTAGCCGCACGGTATTACAGCTATGGAGGTGGTACCCATCCCTGGAACCGCTCGATGGGTGTCTCTGACCCTTCCACCGAGGACGGTCTCATCGAGGTCGTCGGTTTGACTACATATCAGTTGGTAAGACAACCTCTAACAGTCTAACCTAGAGCTCTAAAGATGTAGACATGCCAACATCTTGCCAGATGCCATCTTTGACCACCTCGATGATGGAGGAGGTCGGGAGTGTCGAATAAGCTCGAGATCTTTCGAGAGATCGAAGTTGGTCAAAAATGGTTCTCCTTTAAAGAGCCTTAGTCTAACCTCCATCCAGATCCAAGTGAGCTGGAGCGGTAGTGGGCAAACAAACCAGGTTCTCTCTCACTCACCCACTCTCCAGATGAGGGTTTCAGTTTGTTTGCCCAACACTTCCTGTGTTTCCAACCTCAAACTGACGTTTTCGTGGATAACTCCATTTGTGGTGTTCCCTCAGCCTCTCTTACAAGCAGGTGGTCATGGCACCTGCATAACGCAGTGTCGACAAGCCCGAATCGTTACCTCGCGCACGATACCCATGCAGGTGGACGGCGAGGCCTGCAAGCTCGCGCCGTCCATAATCAAGCTCTCCCTACTCAATCAAGCCACCATGCTGGCGAAGCGTCGCGGCGGCAAAGCCACCGTGATGCCCTCCGACCAAATCACACCAATGAAGCTCAGCGTCAACCGCATCTGCATGGCGGACTACGAACAGCATCACTACGACAAGGAGCTGCTCTCCCAGGCGGCGCTGCCCGTCGACCAGATCGAAGTCAGTCCGGCGGCGGACCTCGAACAGGTAACGCTACACTCCACACCATCTGCAACCATCACAACGACGTTCTCCCCATTTCATGGCTCATGGCACTTCTACCATCACTATCCCAACCACTACATTGATGATGCTTGGAATCCTTGGAATCCTTGGCATCAAATGAATGGTTAAGCACGATGACGACACAATGGCGGCGTTTCAATCACATTTTCTGTTCATACGGGATTTTCTCACTCTCACTGCAATGCACATTAAATCTGTTGTAATGTAATGAAGCGTGAGGCGAAGGACTGGTGTGGTTATATTTGCACTTTGCACATACTATAGGTGCGGGTGCAAATCAACAAATTACTGGGCGAACCAACTAAGGACTGGTGCTTCGTGGACTCCTGCACCGCGGAGCGCTTCTTCCGCATTGATCGTGCGCAGGAGAACCTTCACTATGTCGCTGACATCGCCACCGACAATCTCTACATACTGGAATGCGAGCATGCTATGCCGCCAACGCCCACGGACGATGACACTGCTGCTCCATCGCCCAGCTCCAATCACTACGTCATTCCCGAAATGCGCGTCAGGTAACCACTCTAACCTCAATTTCTAACCTCCCACCTCCAACCTCGTGATATGCTACCTTTACTACACTCAATTGTTTTTATTTAATTTTATTTCGTTCACCTGTAGTTGTTTTTTGTTGTGCTTATGTAAGTACCTACGATTTGGTGGTTTTTTTAAAGTTTTATTAAATTGCACTGACGTATTATTCTTCAATTTTGTAATTATTTCCATCATTTTAGTTGTTTTTTGTTTTCGATGGGGAAATTTCGCGTTGTTGGTGTATTTTAACTTAACTTGAACGATGTTTGCAGTGATGAAGGTAGCTTAGACTCGCCCAGCGATCATCCGCCGATGTCGCCCAAGGTGGTGCAGAGCCCCGAGGAGGTTGGGCACATACAAAATGGCGATCGCGGCACATCCGGTGTGAAGATTCGAAGGTATTTTCACATTCTTCTGGCGCTCTCTTACTTATACACGAAGCCGCTGATCGACGTCTAATCCAGCCCAGGAGATTCATTGATTTATTTTGTGTTGTGTTTTTTTTTTGTGTTTCTGAAATATATACTTATAGCAGCGTTTTTTAATTTCATCCACACTCTGCCACATAAAACACACTCACGCCATCTATGATTTTGCACACGAGTTGGTAGCACTAGCAATTGTTTCATTTGAAGGTCCCGAATCTGAAACTGCTTTGTTACGCTTTTACTTTGCCAACGTAGTAGGTGGTAAGTAAAGTATTGTTTGCTCTGGTTAGCACTTTTCATTCATCGATGGCACGATGGCGGATAAACAAAAAGTATCCCACGAATATGTAAAGTTGTAAAGCTACCTCCTCACTCCACTATACAATATTTGCATACTTATCTAAATGAATCTCTTTATATTTCTCTTTATATTTTGCTCTTTTGCACCCCTGACGGTACTTGTGCTAATCGCAAACACGATGACTTTTTTCACTCGCACGGTTATCGCACACAAGGGGTGGTACCACTTAATGCGTTTAACTTAATTACAAACATGGTTCCTTCTGTATTGTGGCACCAAAACACACTTTGAACGTGTTCAATTTTAATCACGAGTATTTATTGCCCATAAAAAAAAACTACCCTACTTTATAATAGATATAGATCTCTAGTAGCAGCTACCACCTAGTCTATAGGCCTCCCTCTTTTCAAATATTTACATTACACTTGGTACTTTTGGAATTATGATGTTGTCGTGTGTACCTTTTTCTCTAATACCTTTTTTTCTATATTCGGAGTGTGTCATTTTGAAGCTTGTGACCTCTTTGCATGCAGCATCACTGACCGACTCTTTGGCCTCACGCAAGACTCGTACTCGTGCATTAGGTAAGCAAGATGGCCGACACAGGGCGCGCGCGCGCCCGCTGGCGGTGGGTGGTGGGGTGGAACGTGACCGCACGGCGTTTAATAGCAATCTCTTGCAATTCTTTTTAAGCATGGTGGCGCGCCCCAGCGAAGCCCTGCTAAAGGCGGCGAAAGTTGGCGACTTGCAAACGGTAAGCTTCTCCAACATTCAAACAACTGTATGCAACCCAATGTACCCGACTTGCAGATTAAAGAGTTGCATACCCAAGGCTACTCGCTGCTGTCAAAGGACGCCAGCGGGCAGACGGTGCTGCACATCGCCGCGCGACACGACCAGAAGGAAGTGGTGCGCTACCTGCTCAGCCAGGCGCCTAGCATCCTGCTGGATATGCGCGACGCCACCCTTGGGCAAACGGCGCTTCACAAAGCGGCGCAGTATAAATGTCGCGCCGTGTGCTGCATGCTCATCGCCAGCGGCGCTTCCATCACCGTCACCGACCATAAGGGCCTCTCGCCGCGTCTGCTGGCGATTCAAGCGGAAGACCACGAACTGGCGGCGTACCTCGAGAGTAAGTACCCGTATTTTTAATGTCCTGCTAGTCTAGCATGAAAGAAACACCACAACCGTACGTGCCTTATCAAACCGTTATTCTGAGTGATTTTTCGAAACTATGAAAATGCCGTGTTAGTAGCGCCCTCTGGCGGGCGGTTTGCTACAACTGCGATCTGCGAGTACTAATGAAGAAGCACTCTGAATGCCACGTCCTATGCACGTATTTTTATGATTTTGAAGCAAAACAAAACTAATCATGTAAATATCATGTTCCTGCGCAGGCCAAGAAAGGTATCAGGCGACGTCGGGGGATTAAAGCCGAAGCAATAACAATTAATTCCGAGAATCCGAGACCTACGCTGTACGCAACCAAACACACACTTCTTGTGTATCCAAACAAACAAACAATGAGCGGGGGAGACGGGACACGTTCAATTCTCTTTCAAATGCCTTATTACTTAAATACTAAACGATAAATACAATATGTATGTGTACTTAACTTTAACTTTAATACCTACCACTTAAACAACGTTACACATATGATTATGAGCAAACATTATTCATGATTGCAGAACTCTGCATTATTTGAGGGTAATAAGAGAATATATAAGCAACAAGGTATCTTAGCCTATAAAGCAAAGAATAAAAGCAAGAACTAAGTCATAAGTCTTTAATCGATATTTAAACAGATGCAGAGCAAGAAATATGATGATATTTATGATGAACGTGTACCTTATCGATGAAAACTTAACATTTAAAACTTTCAACACTTAACAATATAAAACTTACGAATAGATGCCGCATCTATGACGACATGTGATATTCTCGTACTTCGTACTATACTCGTTAGCGAAGTATTTACATTATACTTATATACGATTAGTTATACTTTGATGATGATGACGATGATGATGAAAACTGCTAGTGAAACTTCGTAGGCATGTAAACTGAAAAATTCCGCGCGCTATTTAAATTCGTTTTGCCAATGTTGTTTTCCTTCAGGCCAGTGCTTCAAATACTTTGCTAACACGTGTGTGCTTATGCTTAATTGAGTTTGTTCTCTATACGCTTGAAAACGAAGCACGAAGCTCCAACGCCGAATATTCACATTTCACACGAAAGTTTGCGTTACACGTCAACGGCACGCCGTCTTAATTCCACCGCGGCTTTTGTTGCTGATAACTTAAACTTTGATAAGTTTTCTCGTTAGCAGAATCGCACAATGCTCATTTCAAAGTGCTCAGTTCCTAATCGAATACTTTGTCCTCGTGTCTTTTCGTTCCCGTTCGGTGCAAGTCCAAGTGGGATGCAAGTGGGTTTGCTTTACTCGTCCAATTTCATGATGAATCTTCCAATTTGAACAATCATTACGTGGTAGTTAGAAGTAGGCGTAGCTATGCATAATTTATAAAATCATCAAAAATTAGAGACGCAAGCGAAGAACGAAACAATGATGAAGACGTTATTGTTGTGCATTTTACGATTTTACGGAGCATATCATTCGGAAGCTTTGGACATTCCTCGCATTTATTTACTCTTTAGAAGGTTAGAGTGGTTAGAATCTTGACTGTGTTGTACACGTTGCCTACCTTTGTGTGTCGGTATTGTAGTAATCTACATTTAGTGTAATACAAAAGTCCCCAGCGTAGTTACCAAAAGTATCTCGAATAGCAATGTTCCCCCACCACAACCCACACCTACACATGAATAGTATTCTCTATTTTTGGCAATATCCTACGTTGTATTTGTAATTCAATCGATTTAGTAGAACGAATGCAATGTGGAAATTTGTGCAAACATTGTCGACTTTCGGGTTGAACTGTATTGAACATTTTCATTTAACAAAGCTTAGCCATTGTATTGTATACAATCAATGCAAATTTGATTACGCATTAAAATTGCGAACAGCAGGCAATGTTCCCACACACTTTCCACCTCGGCTGCGAATAATCAACCCATTAATTATAAAATTTACTCTGTACTTCGTAAATAGCAACGAACACTAAAATGAAAATATTCAACATGACAATCTAAGAGTAAGACGTAAAGCGCGATAACACTGTTTAAAATCTTCAATACTTACGAGTTACGAACTTACAATGAGATTTTGGATGTGGGTTGAGAGAGTATTAGGTTGCCTATGCTTTAGGTGCATTTCGAATCACGAATCAAATATCTCAATGTTACCCAAAAAAGAATGACGCCCCGATTTAATAGTGTTATCAATGATACAATTGAACATAATACTTAGATGATTCTGTAAATAAGAGCAAATTATAAAAATGAAAATGCTATATATTATACTACCTATACATATTTGTAAAGTTAGGAAGCATTTTTAAGCGTTTAAGCAATTTGCAAATTCCATTGTTTTCATTCGACATAAATATTGTATAATTATTAGTTATCGTAATAATATGGAACAAAATTTGAACTGCATTAAGCATATAGGATTTGATCTTAAATTTTAATAACAAACAAACAACAAATTGAATAATTGTAATTACAGTTAATTCGCGAATTTAATATCTAATGTTATCACTTACACATTACACACACACACACACACACACTGACACACATAATACACATATGTACACATAAAACACTATGATATAATGTATATTATGAATTTCGATCAAAGCATCACTAATAATAATGTAAATATTTACAATCCCTGTACATATTGAGAAGTTGAGAAGTGAGTATTTTTGCAACCAGCGACATTCTCGCACTCGTGATTTTTAATTTGATTCCTTTTCGAGGGGGAAAGAGGTTGGGAGCATGCGCCAACCCGCCAAGTGGCAATTTGCAAGTTAAATATCTTCGCTCGGATCATCGCATGTTTACGCTTACATAAGTTAGGTACACAAGTCGGTAAGGAAGATACCTGTGTCATCGGCGTCATGTTCAACTTGCAAATTTCATCCCACTCATCATTTATTATCAATATCTGAGCCCACATATTTATAATAAGATGGCGGCGTTTGGCGTATGCGTTCCCACACAAAGCAGGATGATGAGGATTATGAATAATATGAATATGGTGCTTTTGAGTCCAGTTTGTTGTCGTACATTATCGAATTTGTTCTCTGACATTTTCATAATGTGCATCGAGCAAACATTTGATTGTAGGTACTTGAACATGAGGAGCATGTGGAATATATTCATATTGAAAATTGAAAATTGAGAATTTGAGAAAATAAAGAGGAACAGCAAAAATGTGATTTTAGCATATTACATATTACCGTTGGATCGGTTGAAAGTGGATGCAAAGGAAATGCTGATGAAAACAAGATGTACACGATGTAAAATTGAGATGTTTCAAAAGAGATCGTATTTTAAATTTAATAATGCTCAATTTGATGTAATTTTTACTTGTTTCGCGTTTGAGATGATTCATAGCGTTTAAGAAGTATTTTACCTTTTACCTTGCAATTACAAGGAATATAGGTGTGACTTGTAACTTCTGTGCGAAACTAATACCAAACCAAACAAATCTCTAAACACCAACACCAAAAATGGAAAACTTTAAACTTAAACTTTGTATAACTATATACATAATGACGAATTAGGTTTAAACTTTAAACTTAATATGCGAAATGTTTCACTCTCTCTCTCTTTTTAAATTCTATGCCAATGCAAGTTGCGGTGTAATCCAAATCATTGAACGATTGAACCATTTTCGAAGCAATTGATTAAATTGATGAACAATTAAACAATTGATGAAGGAGCAACCAGAGGGTCCAACCAAAGAGTCAAATAGATGAAGTTATCGCAAATCATTTTTTGCACAACCTCTTCAATTATATTTACCTATACTCACAAAAACAAACAAGTACAATTTAATGAAATGAAATGATGCATTACCTTAATTACAATTTAGGAAGAATGCGCTCTTACCACAAACTACCAAACTGAAACTTCAAACTATGAAACTAAAAACTATATTGTTGTTTTACTCCCTGCGGAGAAGCATTTTCAATGAATGTTTAACAAAATGTACCATTTTACATTTACCATCAGATATGTCCCATTATTTTCGTATCGAATTTGAAACAATTAATATGTAACATGCCTAGCTCTAACAATATGAATGAAGAATGAAGAAAACTGTAAACTGTAAACTGTAAACAAGAAACAAGAAACAAGAAACAAGAAAGCAAAACAAAAAAAAACGAATTATAAATAAGATATATTATATATTTGCACTTTTAATGAAGACATTTATGAAGAGGCACATATTTACACCACAATTTTAACAATAACTTAAAGCAAAACCAATACCTAAACATCTAAACTGCTGCTGCTTCAGCAAGGAAGAAAATCATGCGAAATTATTTTTGAAAATGTTCCATTTGCCAATGTAATAAAAAATCAATAACTAACTCAACAAGGAGGACGTGTACGCGATTGTCGTTATTCTTTTTTTCACATTCTCAAAATCGACAACTGTTCAAAGTAATTTTTGAAAATTAATGAAATATGTATACATTTTCTATTTACTTAAAGAAATTGTACATTTTAATGAATAAATCAGTTATTATATGTAAATTAAATCAATTTGTTCTTAATTTGATCGATATTTATTACCTCTCCGTAAACTTTTTCCTTCCGGCATTATCCCCATCTTTATTACTACCTCTGAAATCAAGCATAATAAATAAAAATAATATCCATTTGTGATTTTAGAATTTTCACGAGGTATTTGTTCTTTGCACACCCTGTCTTCACATAAATTGTAACTCATTATGTGTATATTTGGTTGCATCATGTTTTAGGGACATTTAGGGACCCTAGCATTATAACCTCTAAAATTTGTTTGTGTAAAATTTTTCTGGCACGGCAGCTGTGCGGCATTTTGCATTTTTAATAAAAAGGTGAATTGTAATTGTAAAAATGCCACCAACAATACAAAACGGTGCCAATGCGGCTGAGAAGCGTCCTGTGAAGCCAACAGAAAGAAGGTACTGCTCATCCAACGCACTTTATACACCAAATAATCTGCATCAACTTTCAGATCTGAGCTGGCCATCAAAGTAAAATATTGCAACACTTTACCAGATATTCCATTCGATTTGAAGTTCATTTCATATCCGTTTGAGTCTACAAGGTAGGAGACAAGTGTTCAATGTTAATAATTGATATTAAAATTGAATAGTTTGTGTGTTTGTGTGCAGATTTATCCAGTATAATCCAACATCATTAGAGAGAAACTATCGATATGACGTTCTAACAGAACATGATCTTGGTGTGCACATTGATTTAATTAACAAGGATATCTATGCATGTGACCCAAATGCAGCTCTAGATCCCGCTGATGAGAAGCTCTTGGAAGAAGATGTTTTGGCTCCACAAGATTCAAAGCGCTCCAGGCATCATGCCAGATCAGTTTCTTGGCTTAGAAGGACTGAGTATATTTCCACAGAACAAACGCGCTTCCAGCCGCAGACTATGGATAAAGTGGAGGCTAAAGTTGGCTACAGCATCAAGAAGAACCTCAAGAATGAGACACTTTACATGGATCGGGATTCACAAATCAAAGCAATTGAGAAAACCTTTGAGGATTCCAAGATACCCATTGAGAAGCACTACAGTAAGCCAAATGTGGTGCCAGTGGAGGTAATGGAGGTCTTTCCAGACTTTAAACTATGGAAGTATCCATGTGCACAAGTTATCTTTGATTCGGATCCGGCTCCAGTTGGGAAGCAAGTGCCAGCGCAAATTGAGGAAATGTCCCAGGCGATGATTCGTGGTGTGATGGATGAAAGCGGCGAGCAGTTCGTCGCTTACTTTCTGCCCACGGACGAGACTCTGGAGAAGCGACGATATGATGCTGCCTGTAATGTGGAGTATGAGGCAGATCAGGAGTACGAATACAAAATGGCGCGCGAATACAATTGGAATGTGAAGAGCAAAGCGAGCAAAGGATACGAGGAAAATTACTATCTGGTGGTGCGGGAGGATGCGGTGTATTACAATGAGCTGGAGACGCGTGTGAGGCTGAGCAAGCGGCGACAGAAGGTTGGCGCCCAGCCAAGGCACAACACGACGAACACTCGGCTGGTGGTGCAGCATCGCACAATGGAAGCGCAGGAGTTCCGCATGCAGCGCTACAGGGAGAAGCAGCTGGAGCCACCTGGTGAAGACGACGAGGAGTTGGACCTCGGTCCGGAGGAGGAGCCGCCAAAGGGCAATCAACAGGGCGACGAAAGCGGAGCTGAGTCGGATAAAGAGAGCACCAAGGATAAATCCCAATCGGACAATGAAAGTAAGCAAAACCAGTATTTTCATTCAGCTATACCGGGTGTCCCAAGTTAAATTCGAACCTCACTTTTGTATAGTAATATTGTGCATTTTAAAAAACTATTTTAATGAAAATTGTGTAGAATTGAGAGGAGCACAACTTAAAATTATTTTCAACTATACTGGGTGCTACACAAAGCAGATATAACAAAAAATAACATTTTCTTAAATGAAATGATATTAAGATGTATTTTTCAATTCTAGACAACTTTGTCAACGTTTTTTTTTCTGTTAGCATGCCGAAAAAAAATCATTTAAAACTAAAAGACCAAAATGAATATGGTTTAGTGGAATTAATTCACAGAGAGTGTCGTAAACGGAATGTCTGTTAACATAGTCTGCTATTTCATTTTTACTAACCGCAAAAGGCTTCTAGAAAATGAAAACTTAAAATTGTGATAAGTCGATTTTTCTAAATTGGAT
>JARJDQ010024113.1:0-10591 GCA_030264215.1 Geostiba sp. GC000077
AAAAATATTATAATAGCCTTATCTTAGAAGGAGTAAATAAACATTTCCAAGGGGTATATCTCAAGAACCATTGAGTATTGGGCCTTCATGTATTAAACTTTTCTTCTTGTTTTGATGTCCCCTATCACCCACCAAGCTCTGTAAAGTTTTTTTATTAACACCCTGTATGTAATATATACATTTTAAAACAAATAACAATAACAAAAGTGTTTTTCTTTATCTTTTTTATTTTCGCTGTCAATCCTTCATTTAATTGTTGTGTTATGTTATGCAGTGGTTATAAAAATTGAATAAAAACATTAATTTACGACACAGATTTTGAGTTATACTAAATAATGCCGTTTAAATAAATAAAATCGGTCAAATACTTTGCACTTAAACACGAAAACACGAAAACAGTTCTAATGTAGAATTTACATGTCTAGACGACAACCTTAATATCAAGCTCTATTAAAATGTATTCACATCCTTGAAGTCCATCAAGCAATGTGCGACTAATGTGTGAAAGCCTACATGCGTACAATGTTAATGAACGGACTGAATGAACTCTGAACGGAACACGTTTTTTTTCGGAAGAGCAGTCCGTCTAGACAGAGCTTGAACCCACGCAGTTTTTAATTGAATCGGAAACCAAACAATTTTAAGGTTCAAAATGGTCAAATGTTGAGTTCTCGTAAGTATTTAGGGTTGTTTTGTAATGTATCTTAGAAAAGGACTGAAGAATTATGAGACACTAAGCTGCCGTTTAGGCTTGCTGGAAATTTGTGAAGCTAGAAGATTATTGAAGATTTATGACTCGCATAATAATAGAATGCCAAGTGCGCTCGCTCGCATTCTATTGCTATGCAAAGGTCGCTAATCCTCCAGCTTCAAACATCAACCATACATATCGAGCAACTAAGGGAGAAAATTATTCATATTTTCCCAATACGTATAGAGAAAATTGAATGGTCCTTCGAAAATCGATAAAATGTCATATGTTATAAAAAAAGTCACCGAGAACATCAAGATTAATTTATCAATATATTCCCAACGAGTTGAGAAAATTTTAATTTTCCTGATGATTTGCTAACAGGAGGTCCTCTTTGTCGTGGACTTGATTCCAAAATGTTTAAACCACCAGAACTACCCTTAATCGTCCTACAAAATCCAATATAATTTTATACGTAAAATAGGCATAATAAAATGAAAAATTATGCATGAGAAAATTGAAAGTTTTTCAATAATAAGCAAGCACAAAAAGATCCTCTTTCACGACAGGAGTTCATTCCGCTAAATTATAACCTCATCAACTTCACTTCACCACAATCGATAAAATGTCATATGTTATAAAAAAAAGTCACCGAGAACATCAAGATTAATTTATCAATATATTCCCAACGCGTTGAGAAAATGTTAATTATCCTGATGATTTGCTAACAGGAGGTCCTCTTTGTCGTGGACTTGATTCCAAAATTTTTAAACCACCAGAACTACCCTTAATCGTCCTACAAAATCCAATATAATTTCATAAGTAAAATAGGCATAATAAAATTAAAAATTATGCATGAGAAAATTGAAAATTTTTCAATAATAAGCAAGCACAAAAAGATCCTCTTTCACGACAGGAGTTCATTCCGCTAAATTATAACCTCATCAACTTCACTTAATGGTCCTTCCACAATCGATAAAATTTCATATGTCAAAAAAATGACGCCAAAAACGTCATGATTAATAAACGTCCATTTTCCAAACGCGTAGAGAAAATTCAAATTTTCCATGTGATTTGCTATCAGAAAGAGGTCCTCTTTTTCATGGACTTTATTGCAAAATTACAAAACCACCAGAACAACCCTCAATCGTCCAACAAAAGCGATATATAATTTCATAAGTAAAATACGTATGATCGAAAATCATCAATATTTTCCGAACGCGGAGAGAAAATTTTAATTTTCGCTTTTAAACGCAGCTTTTTTGGGCTTTTTCAAATTCTGGCACGTGATTGGTTGAAATCTAACATTTATCCAAAAAAAGCGCAAAAAAAAAATCGCTTTTAAAAGCTAACTGGAGATCTGATCTTAATCACGTACAACAAAAAGTAATATTGTTCCCAATTCTCAGCGCTAAACACAAATAAATAATTTAATAGGGGATACGAAGTGAATATTACATTTTTCCTACTTTACTGGTTATCTTTGGTAACGCTTGTAAAACAAGAATCAGTAATGCAATCAACAATATCAACTTGCACGGAATGCGAAGCGTTTTGCACCCTTCGAAGAGGAATGTACGTTGTTCGTCATTTGTCTCGTCATTCGTGAAAAAAACACGCTCCCTCCACCAACACAGGCCAGCGCATGGAATGAGGGGTTAGTGTTGTCCTGTTGCCCGCCGGGGTCAAAAACTCCCCCAACAACTTCAACAGACGGGGGGCGCAAAACCCAAGCGTCTCGCATATCTACATCGATACAGTGCGTGTGCACAAATGCACAATATTTGATCGCTTCGGCTATTACTATTACTTTTCGAGAAACCACCCTCTTAACTTCACCATTGCACTATGCCACCATGCAAAGGACACGGTTCATTGCGATTGAGATAGGATAGGACCACATAGGACAAAAACAAACTTGGAAAAGTCATTCCCCATTCTCGTATTGTGCTATTTAGCTTTTACTCTTAATGTTAAGGGATGATTCAGTGGGAAAATCCGATGAAACAAATAAAACGTGACAAATTCACAAAATCCTCGTCCTGCTGGCATGAAAAACAATTGGCGTGCAGAGTGCAGGGTGCGTAAAACAAAAGGGCATTGTTCATCAAGTGTGCTGAAGTGCTGCATATGGGGGTGGAATAACAATGTTCAGTTGTTGGAAATTTGGAAATTTTAAACTAGAAAAAAAGCCTTACAAACGCACCACAGAACACCAGACTCGTGATTAATTAGAAACCGTAGAGTCCGTATAGATGTTGAAGGGGTGTTGGGTGGTTGGGTGGTTGGCAAACAATCAACCCTCTAATTTAGTGTCAGCGCCATATGTGCGATGTGCGATGGAGGCGACGGGTGAACACTTCAACTTTGGGAAACTTTAACGACGCGTTAATACGCTCCACATCCGCCGTCGCACGGATGCAATCTCCCTGACAGTCCCGTCAGCAAACATATCCATGCAAGCACTAGGAGTCTAGGACTAAACGCACTGGGCACTGTGCACTGAGAAAGGTTGATACGACGATAGTGTTACGAAGGGATGACTCACCACTAACGGTTCGTGTGCGGTGCGTGCTTGCCGAAAATGCGCCAGAAAGCAGAAAATTCAGGTGATTTAATTTCAGAGGTTACATCCCCTCGATTTGGAACAGTCTGGAACTCTGCACTTGTTTCTTATTGTTTCAAACACGATGACACTGTATAGGTTTAGATTTCTAGAATAGTCCGCAGTCTGTACCAATTGTTTTTGCAGTAAATAGCAAAGCAACAAAATGTATGTTGAAATCTTGCAAATCTTGCAAATCCTATTGGACACCGAACGTTTTTGATTTATCACTACACACTATTGGTGTTATCCGTGGTGGTGCTGTAAATCAAACAGGATTATCAACTTTTCTACCGAGCGCCGAGATTACTTCTTCGGAGCAACGCGACGAGCGACGCGCGTGGAACGTCCGGCTGGCGTTCACTTCTTGACTGCGTTCTGCGCGCAGGCCGCGCAGCGCTTGAGCACGGAAAGGTGCAATGACTCAAGACAGGTATTTAAAAACCTCCGTGCACTCGCACACACACAGATATGCGCCGCGCCGCCGCCGGTGTGAACGCGACCGAAGCTGGAGCCGAAGTGAGCTCGGGCGATAGTAGAGCGATCGCATCACAACTCGTAAATTCGCACCATCTTCACTTCCTCACGCATTTACGACAACGTCATGAATTAAACCGCACTAGATGCGATGTCTACTGATGTAAAATCACTTACCTAGTGTACCTTGTGTGGCTTGGCGATGTTTTCCACGGGTTTTCACGCCGAAAACTTGCGAAATACGGCACACACACGACGCATGAGCGGAGTTACGCCGCCATCTTGGTGTTTACTCGTTGCATCCTCTGCGCACATGTGCGCGACGCCAATGTTTGCGCTTTGTCTATACGACGGCACGCTCGCGACGCCGACGGCGGTGTAGTAGTAAAACGCGGCGCGGCGACGCGGAGCAGACACCTGCTCTGCAGAATCCACGCAATCCTTCCGAAGCACGAGCGCATTTCCATTCACCAAGTGTACGTACCTGTGTAGTTCATCCGAACGCCGGCAGGTGGCCGGCAAAAGTCGCCTCCAAATCGCGAAAGAAGTTGCAAACGTCGATTATCTTTGATTATATTTAGTGTTTGCGGTCCTTCCGAGCCCAAAACGTCACATTACATTTTATCATCACAACATTATTACGGATTTCATGTATCATGTTCGGTTACAGTATTACTTTTACATTTTGTTTGTACCTCAGTTTGTTAACGTGTATGTTGGGTTGCGTGTATTTACAATACTTCCAGTAATCCAGTGGCTTCCAGTGTATCATTGTCTGCATTGTTTATTTAGAAAATAAAAGCGATAATACTGACGTAAATAAAACCAAAAAAAACATGTAATAATAAAAAGGTTAAAACAAGATAAAGTTTGAGCAAAACAAATAAGTAGAAATAACATTAAAAACAAAAACCTAACCTAACACAACCTGAAGTTTTCTTGACTAAACATTCACCATCTTCTGCGCATGCGCTGTGTGCTCGATTACAATAATTATAGCCTTAGTTAAAATCGTACGAAAACTGTTTACTGTTTCTAAACTAACCGTAAATGTAGTTGAAACTTGTAATTAAACACTATATTAATGATCTGGTTTGCTTATTGCATTTGTTTCATGTTGCTGTTGTTCTTGTATCCTGTGGTGTATCTGTATCTTATAGAGATAGACTTAAAGAACTTTGGTAGACCATCAATTATTTAATAGTTATAGCTCTCCGAGTCTCAGATTACGCTTTAGGTTAAATCGCTAACATTATCAATATCAATAGAGTACTACCATTTTGTGTCTGCGTTAAAATATGTTCAAAAATAAATCCTACTCTGTCCCACCCCGTACGCGCATTCACTATGAGTGAAATTTAAATATAATATGCTTTCAATTCGTAAACATTTAAATATATATAAACGCGAAGCGCTTCGCAAACCTTCGCAAAGTTTACCAAACACCCCGTATATAGAACAGTCTAATAGGTCAATGCATAATCTTTAAAGTTTTAAACGTTTCTTTTTTAAATCTTTTTGGTAACAAAATTTCATCAAATTTCAACTTCATCAACTTACGTTCAAATGTTTCTTTCAAATATTGTTCAAATTCAAATTCAATTCGTTCGGTTCACCTACGTGTTTCGTTAAAGTTCATGCTTACTTATCGTTAGTTATTAGTTTTAACATAGTTTGATCCATTAGTTCACCTTAAATCGTAAATATTTCGTGTTTTTGCTTTTTGTTTCATCGACAAACATGCGAATTCTCAGCAAACAGCAACGCGTTAAGTATAAGTCGGGTGTGTGGTTGAGCTGTGTGATGTTCTTGGCCATGTTGAATCAAAATGCGCTTCGAAAATGAGTAAAATGTTCCAAAAAACACGTTGGCACGGCGTTTTGCATTGGAAAGAGCGAGCGAACGCGAATAATTCGCATGCTTTGACGATGCATGTAAGGAATGCTGGATTTTCAAGCGTTTTGAAGTGGAGTCTGAGTGGTGACAAGAGGTTACGGGCGGCCATTTTGTCTCGTTTGTCTCTGGTTGCAGTGGAATTTTCAATATCTAGTTTAAATACAACAGCTTTATGCCATACTTACTTCTCTTACTTCACGAACATTGTACGGTTAAATTTGCTATCTATGCGACGAATCGATGCGCGAATGTCGATGAGGGGAAAATGGCGCCGCACAACGCTTTGCCCTGCACGAGGTATGCATGAGTTTGTACTGTGCATGGTTTGATTGGCTTTAGAGTGTAGCGAATGGGCGTTGGGAAAGTTGCCTAGCGTTGAGCGCACCTCTGGAAACCTGACATCTACCGAACAACGACTGTAATGAAATGTATATGAATATTATCTTGTTTCTCACTCACGCGTATTTTGATTAATGTTGCCTAATATTTGTTATCGCTTCGTGTGCGCCTGCGTATGGAGTATTGTTGAATGATTACCACTTGTTACACATGCCTCTAACCTCACTATCCTGCTCGCTACTCTTGGTGGCCTACGTATTTAACAATTAGATGTGCCGACCATGAAACAGTATTCGCATTCGACACGCAAATACACAATGCGTAAATGAATTTGTATGTACAGCGGGCGAGCGAGGGACGCGCTAAAGTGTAACATATTTACATTTGTCGTACGTGTTGTGTGTTTTAAAAGTTAATTTGTTCCATTTTGTTTCCTGCCTGTCGCGCCGCGCCATCTTTGGACTGTTTTTTGGTGACTTTTCTGGTAACTCTGTGGTTCACTCTGGTTACTTTCTTGCGCTATATTGCGGGTGGTAGCAATGGTCGCGCTTCGTTTTCGCCGACAATCAATTAAACCAAGTGGCAGTGTGAAAACTCGCTTGAATGCAAAGTGAAAATCAAAAGAAACGTTTTGGAAACAAATTGGATGACACAGATGAGGGGGCGACGCCTACTCGGAAATGTAGGAGTTATTGCGTGTGAAAAAGTACAGCGCGAGCGCGCTGACCAGCAGAATGCCGTTGGAGTATATCGAACTGCCGGCACAGGGGTCCTTCACTGCCTCCAGCAGCCCCATCGTCACCTCCTTGAGGTCCTTCATATGCGAGCATCGGTTGCTGATGTATGTCGAAAGGCAGATCTTGATTTTATCCATGTCCCTAGAAAAAAAACAGCCAAATGAGCAAATTGTCAAATGTCAAAACTCAAAACTCAAAATGGCCGACATACTCGCATAGTTCAATCTTGCTGACGATAGGATTATTCGAATTGCGGCGCTGTTTAGTGTTGGCCATGCATGCGCTCAGCTCACTGCCGTATTGGCTGGAAATCATGCACGGAAGACCATTGAGAAAACCTGCAAACACACAGAAACAATTAGATTATGTTCACTAATGAGATTAAAATGACGATGCTCACGATTGAAGTTGTATCCGTTGTGTTTGCACAGGTATTCGAGCCCGTTGTCCACGCTCGCCATGACGAACGGCGGCAGGTAGCTCTCCTGCGGCGGCAGGCACGGCCGCAGCTTATTCATCGTGCGTCCCACGCATCTTTTGCCGTCAGTCACCAGCAATTCGCAGGCATTCGGCTGGCGCAGCAGCGTTTGAATGCAAAGTTTCGTGTCGTTCACCGATAGCTAAAACAAAACAACAATAAAACGAACGCCGTCTGGTGTCAGAAAATGGAAGGTCTGAAACTGGGTGCTGAAGCTGGGTGGCGCCACCGCGAATAGTGATAAACACCAAAAGTTGGGGGAAAACAAAATGTCACTGGTCACAGCAAACAACTTACAGTAAGATCATTGAAGGCGCTGGGGCCAGCGTACTTGTTGCACTTGTCGCGGAAATTGTCCACGGAGGTGAAGTCGACGCCCTGGCTGCGCTTCACCTTGTTGCCGATGATCATCCAGTCCACGGGGTCCAGTGGCGCGTCGGGCACGACCGCCAGGTTGGCAGCACTGACTGCTTCCGACGTGCGCGACTTGCCTGCAGACGACACACACAACGATAAGCAGGGTGTCGCGACATCCGGACATTGAATATGATTGCTCACAAACGACTAACAAAAGAGTGGATATTTACAAAACACACACACACACACACAAGCACAAAACAAGACGATTGATGATTCAATAATCCACATAACAAGATGGCGGGCAGTCGGTAAGTAAGAAAGTGATAAAAAGTACACACAGGCGACATCGTGCGTGCATTGATTAATTATTACATGTACATAAACGGTCCGTGCACAACCACAAGTTGATGGCTGATTGGTGCATTTGCATAGAATGGAACGAACCGAGGATACAAAGTTCAATTGTGGTGCTCGTGCGTCTGATTAAATTATGAAATCACGAAATCAGTCAATTGTCAACAGGCTAAGCGCTCAGCTAATCGCCCGCACAAATTCACAATAGGGAAACAAGATTAGATAAAGGTTGAAGGAGTGAAATCATGCGGCGCATGTGCACAAGTGCCAAGGGTCAAAAAGTGCACAGTGAACAAAGAGTTTCTTATCAAATGCCACACAATAGCAGCGATAAGAAGCCATGCATACGTAGCGCAACGAAGTAATTTTTTTCTGCAGTGATTTTTGTTTTGTTTTTGTTTATTACATTTGTATTTTCTTTCATCACTCATTGGTTTCAGTTTTAGTTTTCAATTTTTTACTTTCTCAGTTTCATATATCCAGAGTTTTGGTAATGTTTTGGTTTTTACTTCATCAACCTGCACCTCCTACCACTAAGTCTTAACATACAAAACGTTTCACTAGCTATCTATAAAATAATTAAAAACAATATTTATATATATATATATACTATATGTAATATATGAAACACAATCAACCTTCTTTTTTAGTTTAAGAACAAAGCGACAACACAAAAAAATGTAAAATATAGAGAAATTATGGTACCAGTTTTATATATCACAAGTTACATTGTTTTTGATTTGTTCCGATTTCTCCCCCATTCGCCTTTCTATGCTTACAATGTTCGTTGTTCGTACGTATACAGCTTATATGCTGATATTAATGATGTTAATGAAGAGTTTAGTTTTAGTGTCATGTCGTCTTCCCAGTTTTTAGTTTGAATGTTTTTTAAATATTGTTTGTTTATGTACTATATGTGTGTGTGTGTGTGCGATGCCGGCGATGCGAAAATGTTGTTCCTGCTTTTGGCGTGTATGGGTTAAAATTTACATCGCACGCAGCGTCACGACGAGAGTGAGAACTAATGCGTAGAAGCTTGCATAGATTGACGGAGAGGAATTGGTTGAATCCAACTTACGCTGCGACATGGGCGCGCTCTGCTTGTACTCCTTGCACGGGCTGACTTTCTTGATGAACTTGAACAGCGCCTCGACGATGTTCGCCGGCGTGTTGTTCTCGCACTTCTCCAGCTCCTCGACGGCGCACGCCTGCATCGCCGCCATGTCACTGCAAGGCAAACAGGGGGGCCATGCTGTTTCGTTTCGGACTTTCGGGGTTTCGGCTGTTTCATGCGGTACTTACGCGCAGTCGCTGTCGCCGCTGAAGGTCAACAAAGGTAGGTTATGAATGGAGAGGTTTTTGGGGATGCGCTCCGAGAATGTTTTGTTGGCGCACGCCTGGAGAGCGTCCTTGTGCTCCTGCAGGCACTCCACACCGCCTTCGGCGACGAACACTGCAATTAACGCAAATGCGCTGAGTCATGAGTACGCAAAGTGATTAGAAATTAATTGCAATTTACTCGCTAATCGATCGCCATCCTTGTAGCACACAAAGTCGATGAGGTTCTGCGTGACGTTCAGCACCAGCCGCATGTTCTCCTTCTCCTTGGGCTCGAGGCACTTCTCCACCTTGTCGGTGACGGCCGTCACACAGGCGAGGATCGCCTCGCGCTGCTTGCAGTATTTGCCAAAGATCTCGTCCATCGACCCGTCTTTTTTCGCCTCCTCCAGCTCGGCGGCGATCTTTGTTTGATTCAGATACCCGGCGAGACACTCCTGCACCTTATCTTTGGAGCTCTGAGACACAAACACACAAACAAATTGATTTATGCATAGGAGGCAAAATTCGGAACGCTTTTCATAGATTTTTTACACTTATTTGCAGATTTTTTTATGAAAATGGTTCCAGAATCAACAACGAGAGGGCGTATCACTCATTGTCCGCCTAGAGTAGTCGCTACTCAAAGCAGTGGTGTGATGTTGTTTGCCTACATGCCTACACTTACAATAATCTCGTCGTAGGTGCCACTTCCGCCATTTTTGTCACACTTCTCCTTGAGAACCTTCTCGACTTCCTCGCGATCCGGCAGATTTGCCTCGTCCAAGTTCAACTCGGGCAGCTTCTGCTTCACGGCGTCCAGATCCAGCGAGTTCTCATTTTGGGCGAGCGCACAGCCTACAATACACAGAATAACAATTATCATTGATGATTCAACTTTCAACTTTCGTTTACATTGTTATATCCGCGGTATTGTGTATTCCGCATTCATATCATCATAACCACAAATGTTTAGTCTTCAACAAATTGAAAGAGGATGAGTCAAACAGCAAACAATCAACCCAAAGCAATCAACGTCGTGGTGAGTAATTGGCGCTTTGCATCGTATTTCCTATTTCAACTTAATAAATGATAAGAGATACTTTTTTTCACTAGTTACATTCCGGAAATAGTAGTTTATATAACTAGCGTAGAAAGTGCGATTTTATGCATTCTACACTTGCTATACACATTGCTTTTTCTTCGGCCACTAAATTTTAATCTTACAAGATTATCTTTTGCGTTTTCTGTGACATTAACGAAGGTGAATTTTAAAATGTTAGTGTAACCTAGGTTACTCATGTCAGTAGATGCCCAAGTATGGGCAACAGTGTTTA
>JARJDQ010024115.1:0-12604 GCA_030264215.1 Geostiba sp. GC000077
TCGTCGAGAATGGGCCCCCTGACCCAAGGTTATTAAACAACCTTCCCCCTGACCTACTGGACGGTAGACCAACGAGACCAACAACTCTACGATTACGCTACGCCCGCTACGGAGACCTTGTGATTCATTGAAAGTATTGTAGGCTTTCTCCTGCTAAATGGAAGCGAACTTGGTTGCATACATATCCACCCAAGTTCATGGTTGCATACGAGGATCGGAGTTTCGGCGAGACACTCGTCGAAAAACGGCCATGAAGCTGCAAGTAGCAAGCTGGGTTCATCACGAAAGGGCGAAAAGCTTGTGGATCGTGTGGATGTTATCTATCGTTCATAGCTATCGTTCATACTGTGCCCTACTTAGAAATGCCACGTTGACCTAGAATTTAGAATTCACCAATGTGCATCTGCAATTTGGTCAATAATTTTCAATTAACAAAAATTAAATTAACGAATCCTTGCAACATTTTATTAATGCCTTATGAGTTATGATAAGAGCTATGATCGTTATCATAAGTTACTTCTTAGCAGTTGGTAGTTACTATAGTATATCAATATTTTAGCGAGTAAAAATTGCATGTATAGTTACAAGTAAATTGAAGCTTTTCTAAACGGAGGTTGCAGGTTGGTGAAATAAATTTACGAAAACGTAATTTACGAAAATGTAATTTACGAAAACGCAATTTACCAATACGTAATTTACGAAAATGTAATTTGCCAAAACGTAATTTACGAAAACGTAATTTACCTATACGTAATTTACCAATACGTAATTTACGAAAATGTAAAAATTAATAAAAAGTGAAAGTGATACTTTGTCCACGACTTGAACTCTAAAATGAAATTATTTATTGTCTCTGAATTTCACAATAAAAATGTATATGTATATGGAAATTGGCGAAAGAGCGAAGGCACATTTGTACTAGATGAGACATGACGAGACAGATATGGGCAATAGGGTCAATCTTACGCCAGCAGCACAGAGCGTTCCCATGGCAACCGTGGGGCGGTTTGCCGTCGCGACGGGCTCTCCCTACACAACGCCCGAACGGAATAGGATATGATACTAACAAGATAGGACGATTTGCCGCTGCGCTCTGGTTTTCAGATGATAAGATGAACATGGTTGAATGCGCACCGTTTTATTTAATAAACTGGCAATAAGGGATATATCATAAATCATTTCGTTGTTTGTTACATCGATGTACTATTCGAATAGTTATTCGATCTTTGGATGGAATTGTGGAGTTCTGGAGTTCGTATTAAAAAACTTCAACTGCACGGCCTATTAAATTCTTCTTAATTGCACATCTCTTCGTTACACGGGTGACCCGGATGAGAATCACTAATCCAGCTGGCGATGATGAATTTAGCTGTTCTGCTTTAGCCCTAACATGCCGTCAAATATAACTTTCAGTTTCCAATCTAATGATTAGGATTACAAGAAGGAGATAAAACGTCTGCATGTATTTACGTAACAGTGTAGGTAGAGCATTCGATGATTCGATCCCTTAGAGGGTTGTATATTATATTTCCTTACACGGTTACACAGTAATTCAGTAATGGTATTACAAAACATCGACTGTTTGTCAGGTTACATTTTTCTGCCCGACTCAGTCCATAGATTTACAAATTGTTCAACAATGAAACATCACAATCATCCATAGACCCATGAATATATTTAATAGGTATATTAAACTACTGTTATATCTCGTAACTTTTCGTTATATAACAAGTAGGTTATATAATTGTATATAAATCAATGGTATATATTTCTTTGGCCTCTCGTTTTAAGTTTTGGTTCGTTTTGTTGTTGCCTTTGACTAGTCATGCATGTAGGGGTTTTGTATTTTCATATTTGCATCAGATTGCGAAAATGTTACTTCTGCATGGCAGTAGCAGCACTAACATTTTACGTTTTTGTTTTGTGATTTGTTTCAAAGTAAATAGTTGTTGCATGTGCAAGATTGCTAGACTCAGGTTCAGGTACAACACACGTTGCAATGTCGATCTGTTTAGTTCGTCGTCTTGCCAAGCTCCTTCACCATCACCTTGTAATATTCGTGCGGCGCATCGATCTTATAGATGTGTTTGCCGTCCTCATCCTGGAACTCTTGGTAGTGAACTGCTTTAGCTGTCGTCATGCCAAGACTCTCGGCAACTCGTTGAGAAAACCTACTTGTTGCGTCAACCTTCATCAGCTGTAAAAAACGCCCTTTAGTTGTAATAGTGTAAAAATAAGTTAGGAATAAGTGAGGAATATCACTTCCTTACTTTGTAGCCACATTCTTCGGCGAGAATTTCACTCCGAGCAAACAACTCCTTGGCAATGCCCTTGCCACGAAATTTGGAATTCACCGAGAGTATCCGCAACTCGAAGATTTTGTCAATGCCATATTTGCCGAAGAGGTCGATCTCTTTATTGGTGTTGTATAGTAGGCCAAAGATCTGCTTGTACTGTAAATTGTCAATGTCTTTCATCTCCTCGATGGCCTTCTCGTTGTCGCCTATGTTGGAGATGCCGTTGAGCGCCACCCCGGCGATCTGCAAGAATGTAAAGCATTGGGTTCATTTGAAAGAATGCATGAGGCTTCATTAAGGACATGAGCCGGGCAGAATAGATGAGCATTGAGCACAAAGGCTCGGAACGTCGGAACGTGAAAGAATTTCAATTACACACCGCAGAAGAGGGTGGGTGGAGTCTGAAACTTGGAGTACCGGAAGCATGTGGGGTTATTATCATAGTGAGAAAATTCCATCACACCCTGGCATGACAGGCATCTTTTATTTTAGAAAGGAATTTGAATTTGTACTATGCTATGACGTTTTCCTTGTTTTCCTTGTTCGATAGTGTCTTAAACACCGACAACTTAGGAAATACAATTAAGTCATAGCATAGTACAAATTCAAATTCCTTTCTAAACATTTACCTCCTATCACGACATCTATCCAATCTTTTATTTTGGTGCGTAAGCCCAACGGGTATCATTACCATTCATGCATTGCATCATATTACATTTCAAATAACCCGTAAACCGTAGTCTTCATAAATGCCCGATTGTCCCGTGATCAAATTTCAATTTTTTCTTCGTTCACGCGACTCTTTGTATTTATTTGGCAATTTGGTTTAAGTTTGGTAAGTTTATGAAACACTGGTTTGGATTGTTAGCGAAATTCAAAATTTGATCACGTGGTTTAGTTTTAAAATATCTATTACTAATAAAATCAATAATGTATAACTAAACTAAGAAAATGTATTTTTTAACCCATGCAGAGGAATTCCGATAATATAGCCTTTATATTATCAGTGTGATATTTTTTATAGTTTTTAAATTATAATTTCAAATATAATTTATGTGATATATTTTGCATACCTCACCGGTAATTGGATCATAGGCCATGATTGAAAGTCCTTCCTCTAGAGTGTGCAAATCATGGTGTTCTAACAGCTTACATGGCTCATTTTTCTTACAAAGCCCAACGCATTCGTTCAATGGCTCATCGGGGAAATGCTCCCGAAGATGTTCGATGACTTCTTGAAATTTGTTTACTCGAATTGGTCCGTATTCCATTTTAGCTTCTTGAACTAGAAATATGAATAATGATTTTTTCCACATGTAATATGCAATTTCCAAAATTAAATATAAATATATAAAATATTTAAAATATAATATTTAAAATTAGTGTACCAAATTTCAAATTTCTAAGTTGTATAGTTTCGAGAATTTTCAAGAATAGGAAAGTTTCATGTTCTGTACAACAAAAATCAAAGAATAGTCCGGTTACGTATTGGTTTGTTTATAATTTATAATAATATGAATAATATGTTAGTAAGTCATACCTAGTGTTTAATTCTGCAGCAAGGTAATGAAAGCACAGCTTAGTTTACTTTCCCAATGAGAATGTCGTAGTAGTATTGGGAAAACGGTTTTCTTTCGTTAGGCAGTGAGCAGGAATCAGCAGGAATCAGGTGGAAGCGGCGATAGTCCTTCCCTGGTGAGTCCTCAGCGCGCACTAAACCACCGCAATTTATTTCGCTCGAAGTCTCACGTCCTGGCTCGTAGTCCTAGTCGCCACGCGCCACGTTTCGGGGGTAGTGGAGTCCCGCCACCACCAGCAACGCCCGGGGTCATTAGGGAACGTCGGGAACGCGTATCGTATTGGAACGAGTATTCGCACAGCACGCGCGTTCGAATGCAATTTAATCAAACGATCGGCACGCTCGCATTCTGGAATTCGGACAATTTGGAAGTTCCAGCATTCAGCAGGCATATTATAAGATCCACCGCGGAACTACAAGGATATGAGTCTTTAATCCGTTCGGACTATAAAAAGTTAAAGGAGATGGGAGGCTCTTTCAATCAACGCTATTACTCCTATTATAAATATAAAGGATTCCACAGTTTTTTTATAATTTCAAAATTTGGAGTAAATGGTTATCAATTTTTGATCACGGTGAGTATGCAAATAAAGCTCGCGTATGAATTCTTCATGAATATCTTATTGAGAATTATCCATATGGTAATTTTACAAATAAAAAGTGGCATTAATTTAAAAAATTGTTATAATGCAATTATCATACCTTAGGTAGATTTCCAGTTCAGAATTTGTGATTGTGTGATCTGTGATTGGCTATAATCTGACATTCAGCCAAAAAATCGTAGCGTTTCTGCGAATTGTTCAATGATATGAAAATGTCTAAATGCGGAGTGGGCGTAGAACAAGATTAGTTTGGCCTCTGTAAAATATTTATAATTTTAGTGGTATCGATAAATGCATCGCTAGAAAAACTTTTGATTATTTGAGTATTTTATTTTAAGATTGCTCTTTAATTTCATGTGCCGCATTTCCATCTCCACCGCCTCCAGCGGCGGTAGTATTAGTTTGAAATTTACTTCATTTATTTCACACTCTGGATTGGAATCTCTCTAATTTGGAAACTAGACGTTATTGCAAAATTTCCTCTGGTGCATTTCACTTTGCAATTCACAGTCTACATTCTCTGAAAGATGCAGTATTGGGAGCGATGTACTTTAGAAATTATTTCTCTCCATTTTTCCTCGCATGTCGTGAAAATATCGAAAAAAATTGAATCAAAATTTCAAATTGTATTTTAAGACCTTTGTCGGGCCTTGAGTTAGTTGAGATTGGATTCATCTTAAAGAGCGTCTTCTTGGCTATCTGAATCTGGCAATAACCTTTATAAAGGAAAATACGTTCGGAAAATATAAAGAATTTTCCTTCGCATGTCGTCAACATATAGAAGAAAAAAAATCAAAATTTTAAAGTGTATTTTAATAGACTTCCCGGGTGCGAAGGGTTAAATGGGGTACATGTTCAGAAAATATCAACGATTTTCCTTCAGAAATCATGCTTCACAATTACCAAACCTACACAAGTCATACGCACATAAAATGATTCGATTCCATCATATTTTGACAGTTTAAGGACACTTCGCTCACATGCATAATCTTTTGAAATGCTCTAATTCCACCTGATACGAGACCTGGGATGATAATGATCTCTCAAAGATCAGCACGTTGCCGATTTCAATGCCCTATGGACCTTCTGATATCGTAAATACCAATCAATTAGGTCCAAAAGTAGCTCATGATCTAAGCTATAAACAATTTAAAAACAGGATTACTGTTGTTTACGTCGGCGGGGCATTCCGCGTGCCATCTCCCGAAATGCACCGCATGGTCTTAAAGTCGAGCAAGGATACAGAGGAGCTGCTGTTATACCTGCTGCTTTTCCTCATGCATCAATACCGGTAGCACACATTTCCATCCACTTTTCACCGTAGCATCATCCTCTTTTTAATTTGTTGACAGTGTGCAATGGACTTTGTGATTTCCGCTAGATAATCTCTCAGTAAGTAAGTGGTAATAAAAACTATAAAAAATAAATAAAAAGTGATTTGATTAATGTTTTGTGCAATTGGGTGCAATTGTACCCAATCTCATTGTTTGTAATCATCTGATAACAATCTTGTTTTTTTTGTTTGATTTGAATTGATCTGTGATAAGTGATTAGTATAAATTCTGCGCTTGAACTTGAGAGGCATGTCATCGCTCCTCGAAAGTCACAACGAGCGTATCTCAAACTCAATTCAAAACCCTTAATTATTACCTGGTAACAATTAATTAATTATTGTTGTAAAGACATGAAGTGGTTAGTGTTGGCATGCCTTTTCGGTGTTAGCATCGCGTCGGTCGTCCAACCTTATTTGAACGATGTTCGAGGTGAACAGAAAGAGGAATGGGTTCAGACCCTAAGGGCTATTTCACGTGCTGATATGGAGGATGCCCATCTTCCATTTGTAAGTCACCAAATAAGAATTTCTTAAAACACAAAGGGAAATATTCTATCTACGCTGTTCCAGGTTGATTTGATTAAAAAGTATGGCTACCCTTCGGAAGAGCACTTTGTCACCACCGAGGATGGTTACATCTTGGCGATCCATCGCATTCCACATGGTAAGGATGGTCCACCCAGTAAGAAACGCGGTGTGGCTTACGTCCAACATGGCATTCTGAGCTCTTCCATTGATTGGGCTATTCCTGGACCCGAAAAGGGCATTGCATACCTGCTTGCTGATCGTGGGTATGATGTCTGGCTGGGCAATGCGCGCGGCAACACCTATTCCAAGAATCACACCAGCCGGGACATCGGCGAGAAGGAATTCTGGAACTTCTCCTGGCATGAGATCGGCGCTATTGACATGCCCACCATGATCGACTATGTTCTGGAGCAGACTGGGGAGGAGAAGGTCCACTATATTGGTCATTCCCAAGGCAATACCGCGTTCTACGTCATGGCTTCAGTGAAGCCCGAATATAATGATAAAATTAGGGCCCAATACAGTCTCGCACCCATTTCGTACATGGACCACGCGACTAGCCCCTTGGTGCAGGTGATGGCTTTCTTTGAAGGTGGCATTGACTTTCTGCTGAATCTAATCGGCATGCACGAATTCCTTCCAACTGATGGCTTCTTACACGACGCAGCGAAAATCTTCTGTGAAGATGGCATTTTGCAGGTGCTGTGCACCAACTCCCTGTTTGTGGTATGCGGTTTCAACAAGGATCAGTTCAATGCGACGCTCCTGCCCATCTTGATGGGACACACACCAGCTGGTGCATCGAGCAAACAGCTGTTGCACTATGCCCAGTTGGTGAATAGTGGTGGAATAATTACAAAAGGTAGCTTTTTCAGAAGATTCATCATTTTAAGCAAGTTCTAATGCTTTTTTATCCTCAGGTAAATTCCGTCAGTACGACTACGGATACTTTGGTAACAAAGACCATTACGGTCAGGGTTCTCCTCCAGACTATGATCTTGGTAAGATCACCGCTCCAGTGTACCTCTTCTACAGTCACAATGACTGGCTCGCGTCGGAAAAGGATGTTAATAGGCTCTACTCTGAATTGGGTAATTGTCAGGGCAAGTTCCTGAACACCGACAAGAATTTCAACCATCTGGATTATATCTTTGGCATTGATGCTCCTGAATTGGTATATGACAAGGTCTTCAGCACAATGTTGCGCCATTAATTGTACAGTATCTGAAGTAACCTAATAAATATAATACCTTTTCTAATTCTGCAATTTTACTTCCACAATGTTCGAAACTTTCAATTTTGTACTAGCAAACAATTTACATTTTAATTTTTTAATTCTTAAGCATGTTGTTCACGGTCTCGTACACGTTCTGGACATTCTTGCCGAAGAGCAGGTCGAGGTTGTTCTTGCACTGCTGCATCTCCATGTCGCGCACTACCTGGGGAAGCTTCTGCTTCAGGTACTGCACGTTGTCCTTGGTGGAGACCTTGTCCTGAGGGGAGTACACAAAGTAGACGGGGGTAGAGATCTTCTCAAGAGCAAACTCCTGGGACTCGCCCTGTTTCTGGTGCTGCTGGTTCAGCTGCTGACCCTGTTGCTGCTGCTGCTGCTGCTGTTGGTTGAAGTGCTTGAGCTCGTCGGCGAACTTCTCGAAGCGACCGGTCTTGTAGATTTGAGCGTAGTGGAGGACCTGGCGAGTGGAGGCACCGGCGGGCAGGCGCTGGGCATAGCGCTCGGCGGTGGTCATGTTCATCTGGTCTGACTCGTAGCCATTGATCAGGAAGAAGGGGTTTTGGCAGATGCGCTCATTGACGCCGCGGGCGATGCACGACTCCTGACCGGCGACGGACATGAACTCGTTAGAGGGGTGGAACTCGTTCTGGCCGAGGTGCTTCACGAGCCACTATAAATTGAAAAGAAACACGTACTTTTAGTCCCCAAACTTTGATCGTTAAGAGCAGGTCTCTTACGGGCTTGGACTGAATGTGCTCAGCAATGGTCTTGTACATCTCGTTGGACGCGCCCTTCATGTAGGCCATGGGACCCATAGAGATCATCTTCTCGACCTTATCGTTATACTCGGGACGCTCGGACGCCATGACGTAGAACACGGTAGTGCCCTGCATGTGACCGACGTACTGGAGCTTCTCCTGGCCGGAGACGCGGAGCACCTCGTCGATCATGGCGGGCAGATCCTTGGTGCCGATCTGGGTCCAGCAGAACTTCCAGAAAGCGGCATCCTTCTCAGGGTTGAGGGTGGTGTGCTTGCGGGCGTAGTTGCTGCCACGGGCGTTGCCAAGGTAGACATCGTAGCCGCGCTCAGCGAGGAAGAAAGCCAGACCCTCGGTGGGACCACCGATAACAAAGTCCTCGCAGGAGGAGAGAAGACCGTGCATGAGGAAAACGACGGGCTTGTTGGTCTGCACGTTCTGGCCCTGCTGCTGCTGCTGGAGGGACTCAAAGGTCTGCTTGTAGTCCATGCCGCCGGGGATGCGGATGACATCGAGAAGGTAACCATCCTCAGTCTGAACGGTGAAATTCTGGACTGGATATCCAAAATCGCGGATCATCTCAGTCTAAGCAGCAAACCCAAATATTTACAATTAAACTCGGACAATCTTAATGTTCTTTGTACCTACCACATTCTGGCTGAGATGATAGCGACCCTGCTTGCCATCTGGACGGGCAAGTGCGACAGCCACAAGGGCAAAGGCGGTCAGAAGGAATTTCATCTTGTAGAGTGTTCGTCAATCGGCTCACAAGTGAGTTAGAAACTGAAGCTTTAGAGCATCTCAACACTATTTATAATGAACAATTTGCTGAGCAACGGAAACGACCAAATGACGAAAATCATTAACACGAGCACAAAGTTGCAAATCCATCGGTTTCTAATCGGCAAATTTGCTAGATTTATGAATGGTAAGCAACGATTAAAGATTTATTGAACCAGAACTCATTCTGGAAAGATAGTCATGATTTAAAAGGTCAGCTATTTGTACTTTACTTTTATTCAACACAAAGTCAACAATAAATTCTAAAAATTCCAACAAAATTCAGTGTCAAAAATGGCACAACATAAAAGTAAGACTAGGAAAGATAAGTGTTAAAATACAACATCCTTAACCTAAAATAGGGTAACATTAATTTATTGTAGAGCCTAGCTCTTCTATGGAACAATAATTCTCATTCTTTAAGTATCTCTGCATGTTGAGCATAATCTTATCGTAAACTAACTCTTTGGCATGAATTCCCCACACATAATCCACATGGTTCCACATCTCATCTTCCACCTTCCACAAGTGCTTCTTCCCATCCGGTAGGGTCCAATACAACCTTTTAACGTCCTGTAGCGATGATAGGTAATCATTGCCACTACAGAAGAGGTAAACAGGTGCTTTGACATTCTCAAGGTTATAGCTCGGTGGAAAATGATCACCATAGGTGACCATATTCCCGAGATACCCATAATCGTACTGCTCAAAGTTGCCACTTCGCACCTCCTGCCCAAAATGTTTGATCTGCTTGATGGAGCATCCAGCAGGATAATTCGCCAGCATCAATGGTAGTAGCGTATGATTAAACTGCTTGGGATTATAGCCAACAAAGGAGAAGATCTCCCTCACGCAGAGGTCCTGCACAAAGTGTGTGGAGCAAAACTTGTGGAAGAAGTATCTAAAGATGAGGTTGTCATGCTTGACCTCGTAGATGTTGAGGAGGTCCACGCTAAATTTGATGAACTTCTCAAAGTACGTGAGCATCCTCAGCATTGGGCCGAAGAGATGCGTCACGAATGCAATGGGCGATAGACTGTACTGAGCTATGATCTTATCATTATATTGAGGATGTTCCGAGAGCATCACGTAGTACACTGTATTGCCCTGAGAATGTCCTATGTAAAATAGCCGTTCCTGCTTTGTGTGATGCAAAACGTGATCAATCATTGCGGGTATGTCATAGTAACCGATTTCGTGCCAGGAAAAGTTCCAAAATGCCGAGTCAACGTTGGGGTCGAGCGTGAGGTGATCCCGAGAGTGTTTGTTGCCGCGCGCATTGCCTACCCAGACGTCATAACCAGCATCCGCAAGGAGGAAACCTTCAATTCAAAATTGCAATAAACTCTTTTCCCTCATTTGATAGGTTTGTTATACCTAAAGCTTTGCCAGGTCCAGATAGAAACCAGTCTCCCGAGAAGGAAAACAATCCATGTTGCAGGAAGACGATTGGTTTTGTACAGTTAGTCTTCAAGTCTGCCCCGTCATCAGTATTGTCATCCAGATCGGCCATTTTGTCTAGTTTGCCGTGCGGAATGTGATGCATAGTAAGAATGTACTTATCTTCAGTGATCACTTCATGCGTATCACAGGGATATCCAAAATATCTAATAAAATCGGCCTAGAATTCAAAACACAATAGATCATGTGTGATGAGTGCGCATGCGCATTAGCTACGTACAGTGTCCATGTTTGCCAGTTTAAGCATCTCTCTATCCTGTGTGGTGGCCAGGAGGTAATTCTGCGTCGTCTGTACGCCAACATCGTATACGTTCCGCGCTACACTTTTCAAACTGAAGGGACGAATGCCCAACACACACTGCAGTCTCAAACAAATCACAATTACCTTTAACACATTTTCTTTTTCCATTGTTATATATGTGCACTTTGGATTAGATCAATCAACTTTCTTCTTTCTCGCAAACATTTTCACTTCACGTGTGTTCTTTCGCCAATTCAGCGATGTCGCCGCCACCAACCACACGCGCCGAATAATTGAATGAAAACGACGCTGGCGGCTTTATAACTTTTTACAAATTCTGCCATTCATCGCCCGTCCAACGAGTGGGAAAGAAGAGTGTGCTTCAGTGCTTGGAAGCGTAATTGACGAAAAATGCACCGCGCTGACGGCCTAACGATTTGTCTGCGCGGTCTGCGCGCTAAATTGGATTAATTCTATTGTCGATGCCCACCTAGATGTTGTGCGGAGTGTTACCGCCGTTACCCCGTTACAGTTCAGTTTTCGCACCTGTGCCCCGGACTCGTCATTAGCCACATTATTATGTTTCCGCTCGGATTGCAGCCGAGCTGTAACAATTATATCATATCCATTATGCGCATCCACAAAACGTTGGGGCCACTTTTCAAATTGTTAATACTTTTCTATTTGTAAAAAATTACCGCAAGTTACAACACACCTAATAAAGGTATTATAAACGTGTTTATTTAATTTTAATTCTATTGAATATTTGCGCGTGTTATATCAGCTGATTGGATGATAAATGCATGTAATGTATACACCGCGATGGCGTAATTGCGCGTTAATTTAACTGGGTCGAAAAGTTTTTAATTGAGCACCGAGAATTGGAGTATTTGACTGCGCTGCGGGCGATAAACTGCGGATGGAAATATTAATTGCGATTTTATTTGCATTTCACGCATTGTTCACCTTTACCTTTGTTTCCGCATTAGTTTTGGCCGCTTTTATTACCGCTTTGTACACCGACGCAATAATATTTATGATTACGTTGCATTATTTATGCTGATTAACATCATTCATGATCATAATGGAAGAAATTCCAATTTTTGTTCCGTTTTCATTCTGTATTGACAAAATGTTTACATAAAGGTCCAGGGTTCAAATCCCCGGCAAGACACAACTTTTTGTATTTTTTATTTTTACTTTAAACCTTCTTTAAGGAGACCAGACTAAATTTCGAAAATAAATAATCATAAAATGAACAAAAAATGATTTAGTAGCGTGAAGTCAAGGATTAGAAAGCACATAATTCAATTAAAATGGAATAACATGCAAAGATAATCATCACTTAGTAATTTCTATTGACTCATCGCAATGCATAACGTATTGCATTAAAAATAGGCTATTTAAATAGGAATTTAACAAATATTGAAAAAAGTAAAACTAGCGCAATTAACCATCATTATTGAACTGAACTCTCGCTCAATACGGTCGGACTGTCGGTCGCTAATGAGTCTGAAATGGAGTAAACAAATGAATGACCAGCTCACAGCTGATAAGACAATATGCAGGTCTGTACTAGTGGCACTGTGCAAGCATTTCCAACGTCTTTTGTCTTCGCGATGGGCAGTGCATTGCATTTGATAACGCGCCAGCGTGCCAGCGGCGTTTATTCAACTTTAAGACGCCTCAATAGTGAATTTGGTGTATGTTTGGTTGCCTAAAGTAAAGACATTGCCCCATTTAACCCCATGAATATGTATTCCGAAATGATCTAGGTAACGACAGCTAATC
>JARJDQ010024124.1:0-10411 GCA_030264215.1 Geostiba sp. GC000077
GGCAAGGAAAAGCTGAAATGGTCAAAGTAAGTACTTACAATTTAGAAAGAAGCTGAGTCATTCAGAAACGATATGAATTTCAATCCACCCTTGGACCTTTGTTGACAGAAACAAAGACCAGGAATCGTATTTGAGAAAGACAACCAGAGTTTTTTTTTGCGTACATATGAAACGTGTTTGCCACCAAAAACTCTAAATGTCTCTCTCGAAAATGACTGATGGCCTTGTTTCTATCAAAGGATGGAATTATGGATAATTGTGGATCAGTTTATCTGAATGAGCCAGCAGTGAATTGCAACCGAATTTCAATCATTTATTTATTTGTTTAGAGAATTTTAAAGGACAATGAACAACTTCCAGCGGGCATGGTACAGCCAAAACAAGGCAAACTTTTCTGGATTTTAGATAAATCCGCTGCAGAGTTATTATAACTTGGGACTATTATTATTACTTAGTATCCATGAATTAACTTCGAATTATGTTTTTGGAATTTCCATCGTATTTGCGCAAGTTTTCCAACAAAAACTTGGCGTAATCAGCAGACAAAGCTAAGGGTTTTAACAAATAGTAACATTTTAGGAACACCACTACATGCAGTCTATCCTCTAACCCAATACAACATTGTATGTACGTACCACACATTAAAATAAATTTATTTTTATATCTGACATAAACAAATTATTCTAGAATTACCTATATTAATTCAACACAATACCAACCCTGTTTGCAAATAAAATAAAATTGTACAAATAGTGTACATTTCTCATAAAATTCTACTTCATTCCGTTGATGCAATTCTTACTGCAAACGGAACTCCTACAACTTGTATATCATAAGACATTTCCTTCCGCTCCTCGCTACCATTTGTTAAAACACCCTGTTTGTCTTGCAATGCCACGTGCACCATCAATAACAACCATTGCAGTATTCCTCACTTACTATTTCTTAATGCAATAAATAAATAAATAAAAATACAACTTAAACAATAAATACATTTGAGATATATTTAAAAAAAAATACTATTTAAGTACATCACATTGAATTTGCATTCTTGTTTTATTAGTGGTTTTCCTTAGTATTTCTTTCTGCATTACGATCCTTCCAATTGCATAACAATGCCACAACTCTTTTTCATCATCCATATTGACAAAACATCTATGCCGCTTCAAAAACTTGGTAAATTGGTATAAAAATACAACAAAATATAAAGATCGTAGTATAAACAATAAAGTACATGTTAGACATGTTAATTCAGCTAACGAGAGGAATCTTTGGCGTCGTCGACTTTACATTTTCCGTTTGTCGCATTGCTGAGAATTTATCATATTCAACTCTTTGCGCTTATCATAGTATGTATATTTTTGTTTTGTGACGACAACATTTAGTTAGTGTATCTTGAGTCAATAATTCACTTCTAAAGATTGTATGGTAATCACCTAGGTGATATTTAAAATTCGCGTAACACTGACGTCAGTTGAGTTAGAAATTATTTAAATTCACATTCGAATTAGTGAGTGTAAAGGGCAAGTTATAGTTCGACGCAAAGCGGCATCTAACCCTCAACGTAACGCCAATGTTGTTAAACATATGTTGCCACGATAATATGAGTACGACTGCGCTTACAGCTACAGCATACAACAGTTTAAATTTGAGAGAATGTTGTTAACTTCCCTTGCATTTCGTACCCCGTAGCGCGACGCTTTGCAACGAACTACAACTTGCCATTAACGCAACGATATTAACAACACCAATGATACATTATTGTATCGAGAAGACTGTAAGACACGTCAGCTGCACATCAAGATTATGTCTGCATTATTGTTGAGTTTTTTTTGTTTTGTTTAGCAACTATATTAATACATATCTACAATACAATAACTTAAAAATAAATAAAAATTGCCTAGATGATGTAAAGTATGTTGTGGTATTATGAACTTAACCACTGATTTTAAAACGCGCGTGCTGAATGATCGATGTTTCTAGTTAAATTTAAAAAATGCAATTTATCCGATGAATTCTTAATCCCGAAGAAACAATGTTAGAGAGTTTGAAGAGAAATTGCAATCGCTAGCGAGAGAAGTTGTAAGAGGAGCCGAATCTTAGGGTCGCTCAAGCAGACGCATTGCAGCGTCACCGACTGGACAGTCGTTCGTGCGGCGGCGAAACGCAACCTTGCCGTCATTATTGATGCAATAATGTGGCGGCTGGTCTTTGGAGCGGCCGCCCCACTTGTCATGTTGACCGTTCTGCGTTCCGCAACGATCATTGGAGTGAAGTAGTAGATTTCTTTTACATAAATAACAATTGTTCGCCCTACGAGTTCCCAGCATCATGTCATATTGACGCCCAATATGCGACTTGTATACTCGTAGACGACGTAACTTATGCTCACGGCCGGCATCACCTTGATGAAGTTGGGCGTGATGCCGCGGTACAGCCCCACGAAGCCTTCTTTTTGAAGAATGTTCTTGAAGACGCCAGTCATGGAATTACTACTTCTGTCTACTGGCATGTCGGTTATTGCTGCAAATAATATTCATAGATATTTGATGTGACACATTCTACTTGGGTAAAATCAGGGCAAACCGTCAAACGAATTCCAACTCGACTTCGTTAGACCGTTCCCCATCACAGAACACATGTTTAAAATATTTACCTTGTGCTTGCAACCGAGTACGAACTAACGCAAGCGGGTAAGAACACATCTGCCCTAACGTACTGGAAGCGCTCCCACAAGCTAATAACAAATAGAAACTAGGCTGTTCGTTGCAGTTGCTATGCCTTTGGAGATATTTCTTCTTGAGCGTTTCGTACACCGCCAAATCAATGCCGGCATACGGTATGATGCCAAGAATATTTGGTATGTATCCGCGATAGAAGCTTAAGACGCCTTCTTTGCTGTAAATTTTGAACGCCGCATCGGCAATGCCCTTGAATTGGCCTGTTTTGCGTAGCGCCAGTCGCGTTTTGAGGACCTCCAAGGGATATATTGCCGTTTGACTAATGCCACCAGCCATGGCGCCGGCGAAGAAGCGCTCATATATCGTCAACGCATGTTTCGAGTCTCCTTTCATCGATCGCTTCACCTGCTCATAGGCGGCGAATTTGATCGCCGATTCGGGCGCAATCTTCAGAACATTGATGCCGTTGCCACGCCACAGTCCCTGCACACCGCCTTCCTTCAGCATGTTTGTAAAGCAAGTTTTTATTGACTCCTTAGAAGATTGCACCTGAAACAGAGCACAAAGTCAGTATGCCGTGCGAATGCAGTTAGCACTAGTGATCACATACTTGCAGGAACACCTTAAGCCTATCTAGTGGTGCAGTGCAGGTTCGAGAAACAGCGCCAGCAATGCCACCGGCAGCCAAGTGTCGCCACCACATACCGGTCTGCATTTCTTTCTGTGTGAAGTCATCGGGTACGTTCATATCCTCACCGATGTCCAAGTACTGCAACAACAAGTCCCTTTTAAAAACAGATTTAAAACACTTCTACAACACCAGCAATCATCTCTTCGATATTCATACAAAAGTAATACCATTTTCTCCATTATAGAATCATCACCAATGGGGTAATGGTCCACATCATCGTCCATCATATCATTAATCATTTTAAACCTGATTCTAGCGTCTTTGGCAAATAAAATATTAAAACTTAGGAGGAAAAGAATGACAAAAATGACACATTCTTCATGGCGGAACGTACACTTTTGTATCCAAGGCAACAATATTTTCTCATTGACGTTTTTATTTAAACTTCTACCGGTCGTTTATTTAGTTTCATTTGTTTTTCTTTGCAACATGTCTCAATGTTACTTTACATACTCGAACATCTCAAGATCATGATATACATACATCATTGTATAATAAACATTCGAGCGAATGAACTGAGCGCAATTATTTTGTTTACGCTTGTCTGTGACTTTATTGCTCTAATATGACACCGCTGATACAAGTACAATAGGAAACTAAATTCATATATTGAAATATCGTTCGGTAGAAAATAAACAATCTTACATAAACTTTAATGTCACGCGGTCACACCATTAATATAAACAACAATGTATTTAAAATCAGCACACCAATCCAATATCCATCGTCTTATCAAGTGGAAAACATTAAAAACCATACGCCAAAATATTTGCTCATGGATGTACGTGTGTTCTAGTAAGTAGCATTTATGCGTTTTGTTCGCGGGTTTACTACTGACGCAATTTAAAGTAATTATTGACATATACGATTATGACGCAGTGTCGGTGATAATGGCCCGTGTTGAAAGTGTATCAGTTAAGCAAATCCATACAAATACATAAGATATTATTGAAGACGTTCTATGGATTCCACACGAAATTCCATCCATGAATATTTAACGCTAAGGCTGCCGCACGTGTTGATAATCAATACAGATTTGATTTGGGTGTGTTTGAAATTACCGGGGCGGTCTAATGTCATGGTTAATGAAAGTACACATTTCTATTGCATGTGAAGCATGAGCTCTTTCCCTTGGCATCCAACTACATGTGTACCAACAAAAATAACGCTCTAATACAGTGTGGCGCATTACGGCATTATGTAAAACTTGGGACAGAGTCATTTTGCGGCGAAGCAAACCACGTGCGCACACGCGACTGCATTTTTGCTTCGTATGACTGATCATGATGACGTGATGACATTTATGGCAATGTATTTCAATGAGTCGTCCCTCGTCCGCGATTTGATTGGAATATTTTCCAATTGCAGATAAGAAATGTTTTCGGAAATCGGTCAAAAATGTACATATATATACATACTAGCTAGACAGAGTAGTTTAGTAACATTTTTCAGTAGTCCTATCAGATACACTGTAGGCCATGAAATTGAATGTTGTGAGTCATTGCCCTAATTCGAGTGACACTGACTTTCAAATGATAATTAATTGCAATTCGCAATTGTGAGTTATAATGAAGGCAAATTGTCTGGCGCTCCAGTGGTTTAGTGATGAGTTGTCAGTGTAACATTATGACGAGTTGTTTACCGGTCGTTACCAGCGGCATAATTTTTGATTAACGTTGCTAGGCACCAGGGCACCACACACCATCATGTTTGCTATCAACGCTGATGAAACGCGCAAGCTTTTTGGTTCGGGTATACAACGTGGTGGCCTGGCTGGTATGTACTGTTGCTAAGCACGAGCGCTCAACAGACTGCACTACAGTGGTGTGAATGAATGAATAGTATGGTAAGGTAAGTTCCCTCAAGGCTGCCACCACACAGACATCAGAAGTTGCCTTTCATGCAACTTTCACCGAAATTTAAAAAAGTAAGATGTAAAAAATCTAATTAACCGCCATAATGTCAAACAACTCGAACGTAAAGCGCTTGCAAGAGACCGAAATCATGCACTTTCAAGGTAATGGATAGGTGTATTGGTAATTCCACGCTTTCCAGAACAATGGTTCATTCATTTGCTCGTAAAGCACAGCGGTGAATAATGGCATTCATGGGAATAAAATTTCCCCATAGATAAGAAATTCCGGGCATAATTACCGCTGTTATCAGCTGCCGGAAGATGAAGATAAAGTCCTCCAGTGCATCCGGAATGGGATTAAGAGCTGCCTCCTGCTCGTACATGTTGGCTAACAATACTCTCTTCGCCACCGTTGAAATATTTAAGAAAGTTACGTAAAACGAATAAAAATAAGTTCGGGCGCGAAAACGTCAGGGAAGCCGCAGCACAACGTAAGTATACGAGGAACGAGGATGCACACGCGCTGCCGCACTTTACTAGATAGGCTTATAGGGGGCCGGTACACGGGCTCACAAATTCGCTGGCGAGCCAAGGCAGGTAGAAGAACTGACTGAGCTGCGGGAAGCGGGAGCGCTGCTGGGGCAGCTGTCGCTAGACTTGGCGAAGATTACATGAATGGTTCCAGCGGTGGGGCAAGCTGGTGACGTCGCCGGTCGCGTGCGAGTCATCGCTCAGCATTCCCTCATATCTCATACATGCCCACTAACCACTATTCTCACTTCTCAGTAAAGTGTAAAGTCGAGGCGAGGCAGACTACGAACTGCGTGCTCTCCGCTCTCCCGGCAAGCTGTGACACAGGCGCAACGGGCGGATTTTGCCGGTTCTAATCGAGAATCACGTGCTAACCGATGCGCATTTGTTACACAAACACATCAGCACTTCGTTGTATTTCAACATTTCAAGAATAATTTGTGGGCAGTAATAAACATTTTAAACGTTTAAATCACAAGTTAAATAATTATTCCTAACGACCTAACAACAAAATAGGCCGCCCGCAACAGCATGAACATAAAGAATTCGTATTCGCACGAAAATTGTATGCAATGTTGGAACATACATGTTACATACATGTTACATTTATGAATTTTTCTTCCAAACACCGATGTTACCGGCACATTTTTGATGGGTTCTTGCTGACATCATCTCTCCAAGAGAACAAGACAAGTAATAATTGCAATTCGAATGTATTTATTGTAAATATTGTCTTCGGTAGTACTTGTTCGGTACGTTCAAATTCCAGCAGGTAGTACATACGTTCAGCTGACGTCACGATGCCTACGCGACGGCTACGATCGCTCTGCGCTCTGCCAATCGTCGCGTTCGAGCGCGGTCGAGCCTCCCTGTCGTGAAACATCGCCGCGATGTCGCGTCACGTCGGTTTGAACCAGTGCGTTGACTATAATTTGCACAAAATTATTTTATCGAGTAGACTAACACTAATAATTATTGACTAACCAGTACCGCATTGTTTCCCCTGACACGTTTCAAAATTTTAAATTCTACATACAATTGAATTGTGTCTAATGATCTAGAATCTAGACCAAAAATATCTAGGTGTTGCACAAATTATAAATACTTGTTAGTTCGGTTCTGAAAATCGACTTTATTATCAACTCTGCATTCTATCCGGCTATCCGGCATTGGGCAATAAACACTAAACCGTCTTTTGTTACTAAGTGAGTCGGTTGAAAGATACCAGATCCTTGTTTTTTGTGCTTGATAGAGCAGACCACACCAGTCAAAAGATCACTAAAACTTTTATTACCCCGATACAAAAGGAAAACTTGATATCGCAGTTTGAATGCTCGCATGATCGTTGCAAAAATGTTATCTCAACTATGATTTTATATCTTTGGTAAGTAAATGACCGTGTAATAGTATAATTTGCGATTTCATACAAATGCTAATGAAATGCTGTATATGTATAATTGATTGAACTCTTGCAATATGCTGGAATTTTTTCGCGATTTCAACTTTCACTTGTGTACAACGCTATACAATTACCAACAAGGATCAACAAGGACACATCTGCTAAAGAGTCGATGTGCCATGATTCTCGATATTTATTGAACAAGACATAAAAATACAGTTCTCATAAGGTCGAATAGTGAGTGTTCATGACGTCGCCGTCGCGCCGTACGGGATATCGTTGGTGACTCCAATCGTGGTTTTCTTGGATGTCTGCCCAACATTTACGAAAACATAGCGAAAAAAATTGCATCAAATTATTTATAGCGCCAGCCTCCTCCTATATTCGTACATTTTTGCCAACTTCCTTTCCCTTGTACTTGTAGAATACTCAACTATCAAACGTAGAACCCACGAATATTTATTTGCGCCAGTTGTACTGTATATATTTGTATTCGTTTCAAAAAAATCATCGGCCGCGAATGTAGTTTGTGGTGCAAAGTCCAAAACACCAGACAGCCTACAATGACACGCAACCATGTGGGAGCCACATGTAAATAATTTAATTCAGTATACAAAATCGAGTTGATATGAACAATCACACTGAAATATTTTCAAAGGCAAGAAGAAACACTTCTAATCTAATGAGTGATAAATTTTGATTTTGTGCGCAAAATGTTATCATATTGTGTAATTTTCTCATAGACAAAGTTCAATAGTTAAATTACCGGATGTAAGTAAATCCAGTCTTTATCTTATAAAACGAATTTTGTTGTGTCACCTTTATCCCCATAGGTTAAATATGATGAAAATGATGATTGTAAACTTACCGTTGAATGACGCCAGTAAAAGATAAGCTGGTGAATGTCCGTGCTGGGCGCCAGCAGCAGAAAGTCCCTCCATTCGTCAAAGCTAATGTTCAAACTACCATCCTGATCCATTCTAAAATCAAAAGCATACAGTTAGAAAGAAGTCTTCTTGAGCGTCGAATGAACATATAAGGATAGACAAAGAATTGAATTGAAGAATTGAATTGAAGAATTGAATAGCAAATGAGAGTACAAGAAAACCGAACGATCGATGTTGAAAAGTAAGCAAGGGGTGCAAATAAATGAACTTAAAACGTACGAAATAGGGTTTGTGTTGAGTACCTCTGTAACAAATTCGTCGCTTCGCGTCTATCTAATGGTATGCCAAGCTCCTGGAAGGCTTTAATTAGTTCATCTAAATCTATTTTACCTGCAATTTGCAATTTTTCATATTAGTGAATTAAAGTATTAAAGATCATCAAGAAAAACAAGTACATTTTAGGGTGGCGAATTACAATCAATAGCAGTATACAGTGTTATTAATGATTATTACATAAAATACGGTTTGGCACGTGCTTCAGCAAATGTTAAAATTGGCAAATGTGCTAAATAACAGCATCGACAAAATTCGCACTTCATTATACTATTGCTTCTAACAACCATAATCAATGATAATATAAAGTTATTTTTTTATTTGCGCCTTTGGCATTTCTCATCAACTACAAAGGAATGAAAAATTCCATTAGTAAGGCCAATACACAACAACCGTGGTCAAGATTTAAATATTTTTTTTAAATAAGAAAAAAAAAAGTGTATATTACGCAACAAGAGCGGTAAATGGAGTATTAAGGCACCTATTGCATGCCCAACCAAAGGAAGGGCACAATGCAATGCAAATAAAGTGTTCACCTCATGTGTCCCATGAATGCAACCCGCTACCCATTATAAGAACACTGCACCGGGACCATCTAACAAAATTGAAAGAAATTTCCTCTCTAAGGGCAGCTCTGAAACTTGGTTACCCCGATTAGCTGCAATTTGTTTCACAATGTGTGCCTTGTGTTTTCGAGGTCCGTTTCATACATTTTGAAGAATATTTCTGAAACATATATGCCAGCTAATAAAATTTACGTCTTAAAATTGGAATATTGACCAACTTCTACAAATGAGCAAATCTGCCAAATATTAGCAAACGAGCGCTATAATACGTCACGATAAACAATATGTTTAGCGCGCGAATGCAAAGTGTGCGTGTTAATTTGCTGTAACCCAATCTAATCAACTTCGAACACGATAATTAGTAAATAGCGCAATATCGTAAGTACTGCAGCATCTTCTAATAGCACATCGAGTTGCCAGTTGCGCTGATGCATATTACTCAAATTGAAACACGCAGTGTAAGTTACAATGTGACAACGAGCATTATTGTATAGATCGACTGTTAATTAGCACGCAAGAGGCATTAAGGTGTCATTAAGCAAGTTCAAACAGGTGCAAGATCCAAGTTGGGCTCGGAGGTAAATTGAATTGAAAGTGGACAGACAAACTCATAACATGAACAATTCCATGCAATTTATTTTTGTCACGCAACGAGTTTTTTAAAACAATTTTTTTTATAAATGGTCCTATGAAGCTATAAAGCGTAGCAAAGTGACTTCCATGATGATTTGATGGGTCGATGGGTGAGTATTTACTAGAATAGAGTTGATGCCGTTCAATTGTATAACATTCAAAATGTGATAATAGAAAATCCGACATTAGAAGTATGCATGAGAAGCGGTATCTTTTAAAGATAATTTAAAATTTTAACTTATCAGTGAAGGTATGTACAGACTGTTTCAAATGCACCAACATTATGTCACGTGTAAACAAACGACCGTACGTGTATTTCGAATCAGTTACCGATGCTATTCGCGACTTGTTTCGCCGCTAGAGGCTCTAGTGGACCGTCTCTGACAGCAGTTGCCAGTTGAACGCCGAAAAAATACAAAATTTGCATGGAGTTAAATCATTTTTTCGCCTAGTTGCGCGGAAACGCTTCTTTGCTTGTTCAAAAATAGGGAGGAAAAGTGAGCTTTGCTTCCCGTGGGAGATTCCGGCGAGGGCCGACGGCAAGCGAGGCAAAGCATAGCGAGCAACAAATGTTCGCCGCGTGTGCGCCCATTAAATGTCGTCGGCGATAACCGGCGACATAAGCGCGAATGCCAACTTTTATCCTACGCTTGTAGATGGCGTGCCTTGTCAAACACATTAAACAAATATTAAATAATTTTTGATAGTTAATTAGCAATGGGGTCTTTTCACAATTTTTTTAATCGTTCTTAAATGAATGTATATAAAAAACTATGATATCCAGAGGTCTTTGTTTTCTGATGTGATGATTTTTAAGGAAGATAATTGGTTTTAA
>JARJDQ010024128.1:0-11147 GCA_030264215.1 Geostiba sp. GC000077
TCATCTCCTCATCTCCTCATCTCCTCTCATTCTTCTCATCTCCTCATCTCCATCCTCATTCTTCTCATTTCCTCATCTCCTTCCTCATTCTTCTCATCTCCTCATCTCCTTCCTCATTCTTCTCATCTCCTCATCTCCTCATCTCCTCATCCTCATCTCCTCATTTCCTCATTCTTCTCATCTCCTCATCCTCCTAATCTCATCAATCCTCATTTCGCTCCATTGAAGAAATAATTAATATTTGTATATTATAGTTCAGATTGTATTACTCACTAGTATCTTGATCATATCGTTTTTTTTTTAATTTAAATGATCCAAAATCAAAATGTGATTTTTAAATGATCATTTCTATTTTAATAACTATCGCTTAAATGGGTGCCCTTAAAAAAATAGAAAAAACAAGATTTTGTACAACAAGGTTTTTTAGAGTTGGTCATAGAAAAAGAAAACTTGTATTGCTGTTACTAAAAGTGAGAATTGCAAAAAGTTGATAATAGCGATAAGAGTATTAAAATAGGAAAACTATGATGATTAGTGTTTCAAACTGGCGATAGAAGGTAAATAATGTTAGTTTTCAACAATATTATTTGCTTTATGAGCGTCGTAAAACGGAATGTAGTTTCGGAGCGTGGAGCGAGCGTAACATCCCTTGATCCGAACTCGAGAGAGGCGCACACCGCGGAATGCAAATAAAAGCCTCGTTTATAAATAATGAGCACCTTGTATTTCCCCTCACGTTATTTCCTGTCTGCCGCGCACTGCTGCGAGATACCACTGCACTTTGAGAAATGTGCAAGGCTCATCAGGTCTTCACATGTAGGACGATTCTTTGTGTCAAATCCAGGTTAAATTAATTTTCACCTGAGGGCTGATGAAATAAGCGGTTATAATATTGCATAATGCTAAATTCGTACACATTCAATAGTACTTTGTATAAAAGTTTTTAGTTTCTACACTAGCTATGCACACTACTTTTTCTACGACCATCTAATAATAATGTTAATTAAAATGTCCTGCAGTTTTAAAAACACAGTTGAATTGCACTAAAGTTGTCTCATTAAATTTTTTTAATTTTTGTTGATTCTTCATCAAATTATGATGATTCATACTCAACCAGTAATTTATGTTTTCAAAATTGGCTGGTGTTAGTTCCATAGTTATGTTGGTATCTGGTATGTTGTTCGTGACGGTTCGGACAATTCCGTACGCTTCGCTAATACGTAAAGCTGTTGAAAAGTATGAATCATTAATGTCGAAAATTTTGAAATTTGGGGAATAGGTTTAATTATTAACAACTTTTACAATTAATTCAGTGGTTGGTTTATGCACGAAACACTATTAAATTATCAAGTAATTCAATATTCATAGGTTTTATTTGATTTTAAAATTCATGAGACAACCTTATTGTAATCATTAAATGTAACAAATCATTACCATCGTGTTTTGCTCATCATGTGGTGTCTCGTAATACAAAACATATGAAAACTTATGGTCAACAGTGCAATGGCGAGTTTTTATACACTAGTGCATCAAAATAACTGTCAATGTCGATTTTAGTAGTAGAAAAAAAAAACAATTGAAAGATCAAAAGCGCGTTTTTTTTGAGTTTTTGAAATTGTGATGTCGTTTTGTCGTTTGTCCTTTCGGAATCATTGTGCGAATTCCCATGCCTAAGAAGTCTTCTGTTAAATCGCGCGCACGCTTAATGACACGACGCGACAGCGACACCGCTTTCGCATTTACAACAAACTCACACGTGCCCTGTTTATTTAATCGTTAATTATGAAATTCTGCTCCACGGCGCTTTCCGTACGTTGATTAACTGCCCCAGCCTTCGCCACAGTTTACAAGAGCTCACAGCAAAGAACGAGTCCAAAATCAAGGCAATTTGCACATTTATAGAAATTTATAGAAAATTTAGCGCACACTAAATTATCTTTGATCAATAATAAATTAATAGTAGTTTGTATAACTAGTGTAGAAAGTGCGATTTTATGCATGCAAGTGTCACGAGCGCATAGAGGCACTTTCTACACTAGCTATACACATTGCTTTTTCTTCGGCCACCAAATTATAATCTTACAAGATCTTCTTTTGCGTTTTCTGTGACATTGATGATGGTGAATTTTAAAATGTCAGTGTAACCTAGGTTACTCATGTCTGTTGATGCCCAAATATGGGCAACAGTGTTTAGAACAGTTTTTTTTTATACTAGTAAATAAAATTAACTTTGAAGTGGAGCAAGTGCTATTCTACGAGTGGTCGTAGAAAAATAAATATGTTTGACTTTGACTTTGAAGTAAGCTTAAAGTTTAAATTCCTAATCGCAATGATTGACGTTTGCAGTTATCGAAATTGAAAATATACAATTATTTGGTGATTATATAATTATCGTAGATTGGAATCAAGTCAACAGTCCAGCTTATATAGAAATGAAAAAGAAAGAAATACTGTGTTGTTAATGATGATGAGCTCATTGTTCGCAGCAATATATTTAATATGCCATGCCAGCCAGTTTTGTTTCACTACATTTTTTTCCTTCATTTTTTTTTAGTTGTTGACTTGTTGTTGACTATACAGAGTGATTAATTTCTATACTCACTCCACTCTGCTCATCGTGCATATTTTCGCATTCATTGAGAGTACTTTTTGTCGTTTTATTTCTTAATATTCTTCGGCGATCTAGTCTATAGTAGAGTGAATAAATTACGCGCGTAATAAAAAGCGACGTTGATGCACTGACAGCTTCTTTAATTTGTTATTCTACACTCGTTCGAGTGTGGGCAAGCGCATACATGTTTTTGCATTAATTAGTACTAGTACGCACACGGAGCAGTGTCGTGGTGAGAAATGAAATGAAATGAAATGTTGAACACCTTGTATATGCATGCTCAGGCACTTAACGTAAATTACACCAAGCGATTGCATTTGCTACTATTTTCAGGCGGTAGTTGCAATTTTAAATGTTGCCTCACAAGGAAAGTGTGGTGCCTGCGCGTACAGAGACGTATGTAAGTACGATGCGCATGCGCAATGCGTAATTTATTGTCAAACGATTTTTAATTGACGCATTGACGTGGACAACGCTCTCTAATGACGTATATAAGACAGTGTTATTAATCTGTGGAATATTTTTGCTTACATTCAATTCAGATATTTTTTTAATATGCTTTAATATGCTTAAGTATATGAATATTATTATGTGGTTTACTATGTGATTTAATGCGTTTTATATTTAAATCGGATTTTCTCCGCTGGTCGCTTTTCTGCTTTCCTTCTGGGTGCTGGCTGGCTGCAGCAGGAAATGCAGACTTTTCTGTTCTCTGACTCTGCCCCGAACCTCCTGAACGTTATAACCCAAATAATTACGTCACGTTTCGTATTCCGTTCATGTCGAGTGGGCTCTCCGCTCGGCGTTCGGTTCATTACTTATATTATTACTCGTACTTAGCCCATACTTTCAGACGATTGCTTTATGCACGTCGGGGGGGCTTAAATATAGCGCACGTCATTTTGTTCGCCCAACTCGCAACTCAACTCTAATCGCAACTAATTGTTTCATACTTTAAGTAACTTTTTAATGAGCAATTGAGTGGAACAATTTATTGATTAATTCATAAGTTTCTGGAATTTTTGATATTTTTACATCATTTTTTTTAATCATTGGAATAAATTTGACACAAATCACCTTGAAAGTGAAAAAAAAAATCAATTTAAATATTCTACATACATGTGGTGTAAAATAAACGATAATCTTAAATTAAATTTGGAATTTTTAGGTTACAAAATCGCACTTTAAAACTTAGAATAGAAATATTTTAAATTAATTTAAGTCAAAGTTTAAGAAGTAGCAGAAGTGTTCGACTTTTACAACAGCTGCTGTGTAACGAAAAAGATTTTTTATTATGCATATTTGAACCAGAAAATTGAAAATTTGTGGACCTCGTGAGGTCAGTATTTTGGTATTAAGATTATAGTTTTCTTTTGAGATAACCTACAAAAGTTAACTTGCGTTTTTCCGCCAATTTTAGTCCACCCTGTATAAATCATATTATATACAGGAAAATATTTAAGTAGACCAAAAGTAATATTTGCAATTTAAGCGCTGGTAATCTTTAATAATATTTTTTCATTCGTGAAATCCTTAAAATGATAAATGATAAAAATATTTACTCAGCATATTCGCATGCATGTATATTGAATGTGAAAATGTCTGGCGTTGCATTGGCGGCGGCTTGGGCAGGGCAGCAATATGAAATATTGGAAAACTGTGCTACGGACGTGTGCGGCGGGCGGCAGGTTCGGCCTTCGATCAAAATTTCATAAAAGTATTATAACAACCACACCGCCGCGCCGCCAGCGGGGATGGGGGATGGCAAACGCACGCGTCGAAACTAAAGAGTTGAGACTTGCGCGAAACTCATGATGGCGGTGGATTTTTTTTGCGTGCGTAGCCCTCCTGCGCTGCGTTGGGGTTTATTTTCGCGTCGCGCTTGCAGCCCTTCCAACGGCATCCAATAAAAGTCTGACAGGTTAAAAATGAATTGTAGTGGAAGATTTATGCTGAATACGCAAACACTTAACCCCTCTACTCGGGAGTTTTATCATCATCAATATGAGCATATTATCCTTTAACTAGATGTATCATCTACATACATGGTGATTCAATTATGGTGGTTGGTCGAATTCCTCTCGTAGGGTTGTAGAGAATCTTTATACTTGTCCATATTAAAAAAATATTTCAGTTAAGACTTTTAGCTATTTGTAGTTTAAGATGCATAACTTTATAATACAAATAATTTTGAAATGTTTATGTTCTAAATTGTTATAACCTAACTTTTAATTTACTTGGTGGTATAATTTTTAGTGAAGACACATCTTTAAAATATTTATTCTTCGAGTTATTAATATTTGTGTTATTCAGAATGATACTCATTGTTATGGCTCCATATGAGTCATCAGAATTCAGAATATTTCAAACTTTAATGAAATTACAATTTTTCAAATCTAATTTTAAAATTGAATTCCTCCTACGTCTTTGTGAATAGGTCAAAAATTTCCACTAATTGAATAATCTTTTATTTGCAATTTAAAAATTTCAAAATTATTTGAAAATAGCAATTTTCATGTTGCACCTGAAACTAATAATCCCAACAATTTTTTTCAAATCTAAAATGTTCCAGAGTAACATTAACATTTACGAATAAATTGATTATGATTATGAATGTGATCATTGTGAAAATGATGATTCGATGTGTAAATTCAAACGAAGTAGAATGCCCAAAGGCAATTTTCATCATGTTGAAATCGACATCGAATAGAAATTGATTATCACAATGGCACGAGTGCATATTGAATAATTACAATTATTAGCGCAACATGTACGTGTGATTCGCTTGCAGAAACGCAATCATCGCTATGATAATAAAGTGAATTGAATGCAAAATGTTTTGAATACAAATGTGCGCAGTGAGTATAGAATCTTTCAGCTCATCAACAATTTATAAAAAAGTAAAAACCGGAGAATAGTCAATTAATTCTTAGGTATTGCTTAAATATTTTATTTTAACATTATTATTAGTTCCAGGAATATATAGGTAGTAATAATCTATTAATTATAAAGAAATGTTGCTATAATTTTAATTTCAAAATATTTTAATAGTTCTTCAATATTGGTTTATAATATTTAGCAAATTAAATGTAGCATAATATTGTTATACATGATGAACTATTAATTACTATTATTAGTAGAGCAAAAAAAATATTTTAAGAAAATGTAACAATTATCAAATGTAATTGTTATATATTTGTTATATTGTTATTTAGTTATACTATAGTAATTTTAAAACTCAAAACTCTGAATCAAAATTTTCAATTAGAATAATTAGTACATTTAGTAATCTTATAATAACTGTAAATAACTGATATTATACAACTGTTTTCAAGTTTCATCTTCAAGTCAAGAAGATTTTTTAATTACGAATGGCGCGATTACATCCTGTATATATTTCTGTCGAAAATCAATAATGGATTATATTATTTAAACATTATTATCTTAGGGCATGAATATCAGGAACTAGAAACGTATTATTTTGCTCAACAAATTCTTCGACATTTACTTGTACGATATTAAATGGTAAACATAATGTATATAAAGTTGTAATTTCAAGAAGAGTGTTTAATCACTTCAATTCTTTATAGTTTATAAATTTTACTTATTGATTATATCGAAGCAATTATTCTTAATTAACACCAAGAACAATATACATAATTATAGAAAACGCTGAGAAGCCAGAAGAAGGTGATGTGAAATGAAGCAAGCAAGAGTAAGTATGCTTAAGGACAAGTGCAAACACTGATGATGACGTGCCGTGCACATAAGCAACAAAGTAACCAACATTCAAGGTTTTTATTATTATTACCATGGCAATACAATTCAACTTAACTTATAATAGTTATAAGTTGTAACTTTTGTGCATTTAGCTTGTTTTACATCATAGCGCTCGCTGCTTTTGCAAATCTATTTTATTTTATTTCCATTCCACTCTCAACGATTCGTTCACAAGTTTACAAGTGCGATTGTCATTCGTAATGTACTCCCGTGTCGAGAGTCGAGCGATGTAAACATGATAGATAATTAACTGTTGAATGTTGCTTACATAATTTTTATTTCGATTCAATTTTACATTAAACCATAGACATCGACATTACTAACTTGTGTTAGTTGAAAGATGATTTTTTTTTAAGTTGATTTTTTTTTACGTATAGGGCAATCTAATTAAGGTTCGAGTCATGTAGGGGTATAAAATTGGTGACAGAATAAGGATGACTAATTTTTGTTTATTACCAAGGTTACCAAGGTTTTTTTACTACAGAATATTTTAAAGAAAGTAATAACTTGAAGAATACATTTTTTAAAGATAAGTCGTCTTCACATATACTATCGATATACTATCGATTTTAATAGGTTTTACTCAATTTAAAAATCATTGCTTCTTCCTCATTATAGGATGATCTGCTGGAATGTTTTTCTTATAGGTTAGCCTTATAAAGACTGCATGCTTAGCTTTTCAAGTTGCTACTTAACTTATTAGTTTACAATATAGTGTTTGTCTTCAACATCCACTTCCACTGCAGTTCTGCTGCAGTGGAAGTATTCCGTTTACATATTCTAGATTTAGAATTAAATTATACACATTTTTGTGGTTTGGAAATTTTCTCAGCATTCCGCACTCACTTCGCGCATGCGCGCATCCTCATTACGGCAGCTGCCGCTCCAAATGTTTAGTTTAATTTAACTATGTAGTGCGGTAGGTTTAATCATAATAAATTCCATCCGTACACATCGTTAGAGTTTGCATATGATATGATACATATCTTAAAGCATAATGAGATTATTACGTTCGTGTATTTCTCAAAACTCTATTACTGTAATGATATCCTGGATTCAGGATATTATTGCAGTTGGAATATTATATTAAGTCGTTATACTAAAAATTGCTCTATTCATTGATCGAGGCATATAATTAGAATATAATCGCGTGATTCTGCACAATAAAATGGTTGCGATTTGCTTTGCTATTACAGATATGAAATAAAAGTAAAACCAGAAACACGTACAATCTAAAAATATTGAACGTTCGCCTATTTATAATCCTAATGCACTTGAGGGAAGTAAGAATTGTCGCCAAACAGTATGCGCCCAAACATTAGCCACGACGATACCAATAGGGATTTCTCCAAAAAGGGCTTTTATGAGGCGAACGTTCATCTTGAGGGCATAGTACATTTATAAAAACATGTGGATGGCTGAAAAAATAAATGTTGTTCAAAAGTTACAATTATTTTTTTAAAGCCTCCTATGAGTCATACTACAACTGGTTTTAGTATGGTAGAAGCGGTTGGTTGAAGTGTGACTCATCGCAAACTTTTTAATTTTTTTTAAGCCTTTTGAAGGCCTCAAAATCACAAGTTTAAGTTTTCATAAAGAACAACCCACTGAACAAAGAAAAGTGTATCGAGTAATTCTATTCTTGCATATTTTTCTTTTTTTTCCCTTCTATTTAAAACATGCATAATCAAAATGTGTGTGTAATAAAGGCATTAAAATAAAACGTAACTTATACTACTTTTTGTGTGCTTGTTTTCCAGCTGTATAAACTAGTAATGCGCAATCGTTGTAATAATGTAATACTTACACACACACAAATTGTTAACTTTGTACTTTATAATCTGCCTTCCACTTAAATCTTTCGTCATAATTAATGTTTGCATTTTTGTTTGTTTCAGGTGAGTGCACGCACATAACACAAATAAGTGTTATATACTTCATGCTACATGCTTCAGTTAGAAGTCAGTTTTGCGGATGTTGAGCTTGAGTTTAATTTGGGTAAATTTGACAGTTGAATTAACGTGTGAAAATTTCGTACATGTAAAAATATACATTGTGGAACAATGTTCCACAATAATGTTGTTCATGTTGTGATTTTCATTAAAAAATCAGAGAATCTGACTTAAGTCATGATTTTGGTGATTTCATCAAACAGCAACGACGGTGACTAATGAATATAACATATGTTTGACATGCAGTCACACACAAAAGTTTCAAGTTACAATATATTTCATTTTTGATGATTAACAAAGCCTATCGTTTTGTTTAAAAATTTTGAATTTTATTACAATTTCCCTAATCAATCGATGTGCCATCGTCCTTGTGCGCTGTAATTATCACCGCGTACAACGCTTTTGTTATCACTTATCACCTATGACAAACACAAAGCTTGAATGGTAAACATGTAAAATGTGATACGCGTTTTTGTTCCTCGGCCATTTTAAGTGTTTTTTTCGTTTCATTAGTCATTCGAGCTCGGCAACTTTATTGACACAGGTGTTAAATGGGTTGCATGCCTGCATACCTGCTGCTGTACGCTTCAATCGCTTCAATAATCAAATAATTCAAGTTTCTGATTGTGAAGAACAGACAAGACATGAAAGCTTTAAATTACTGTTAACACCAGTCTAGTTTGATCTGATTTCAGTGAAATTAGAGCGAATAATGCGTTAGTACAGAAAACTTTCAATCGTGATAATTATCGAATTTACTGATTTTACGCAACGTTGTTTGCTCAGCAGTGAATTTTTTGTATCCTCGTTTGGCAATTAACGACTTTTAACGAGATTGTTCTATAATGTTTTATAGCCTTCGATTCAACGTATCGTTTACACTTTACACTATGCTATATTACACAAACTCGCAACAATCGCAACTGACACTTTTGATGTATACAGTATGTTCCAAGTACCAGAGTGGCGAAATAAAAGCGAAATTTCAACTATTTGCTAGTTAGGGAGATTTAAGTGCAAACTGGTTTTGACTGGTCGTGCTGTTTCTGTGCTATACATACTTGATTTGAATAAATTTATGGGAGTATTTATTTATTTACGAGGCGGCTAATGTAAAAAGCATTTTTAGCAACAGTTTTATCTCGGTTTGTCAGCGCACACAGCGCATACCCAGGAAGGATTATGCATGCTTTGGTTAACGAAGAATCGAGTTGCCAAGGTCAGGTCCGAACTGCCTGCGACTGTGTTGGTTTGGGCAGTGTTGGCAGTGTTGCGCTCGGGCCTGCGAAAGCCTGCAAGCGTGCAATTTTTTTTGCGCACAGTTAGCGGTGTGTTCCTTTTTTGCCTCTTCTTTCCGTTTCATTCGTTTCTTTATTTGTCTTGTTTGCGTTTTCATTGCTCCATTGCTCCTGGTAAGCATCTCTCATAGCCTCCAGCCCCTAGCCCTCTAGCGGCTGATAGCTAAACTATTTATTCGCTTTACTTTTGTTTTCTTACTCTGGCTGGTATCGCGCGTCCACGCATTATCTAAACGACGCGGTAATCTCATTTAATTACATGCCTTGCCATAATCAACCCGAGCGACTGCAACCGCCATTGCTACTTCGACTTCCACATCAACTTTTAACTTCTTGAACGCACTCCTGTCTGGTCTTGAGGCTGTGTAATTTTATGTGCCACCGCCGCTCAACTCGGCTTTATCGCTCGCTCAATTGTTTGCAAAACGATAAGGCGTTATCTTGTAAATTTTACGTCCCGCTAAGTATTCCTACAGGGAGTTTTTTTTTTCAAATACGGGGTTAGTTTTTTATGCAACCCATTACACAACCGTCACAAGCATGGGTTGCACATACTTTAGTCTATATGTGTAAAAATTACAAAAATAACCTGGTATGTTTTTTTTTTCAAATTATAATTTTTTTGCATGTTTGATATTGACCTCACCTTCTTGACTTGTGATTTGCGAGTGGTGACTGTTGGTGAGCAGGAGTGCGTTATGTTATGAGTAACTTGCGGCTTGGCTTATATTTATTTATAAACGTTGGCCATGATTTTGTGATTTCATAATGGCGCGCGCCGCTGAAAGCCAAAGCCATGCGCGCACGCCTCGATTGTTCTTGCTTCACAGTGTCTTTTTACTACACGCTGCACAGGTTGCGTTACACGATCGCATATTTATTACGAGCCAACAATGAGTTAACAATCGCAACAAGATCAATGGCGATGTAAATCTTCCTCCTCTCTTCTTGCTTTGTCACGCCGTGTTGTTTTGATGTGTGGCGATCGTGGTGATTGTCAATGCTATGTCTTGTTGTCACTATTGTCATTGTTTCATACATTTTATTACTTCATCATTCTGTGATTTAAAGAAAAAGAGCTTGATCACGCAGTTTGTGTGCATTTTTAGAAAAAAAATTGTTTGATGCAAGGGTGTGATTTTTAACGTCGAACACGTTTTACCAAGTCAGTGGGGTTACAAAACTTAATTCCCATGCATAGCAACGCTACAGCTCACCAACGAGTTGGACTTTACCAATTCTATATCTCGATATCCATGAATTTGTTTGGAATTGTTTCGTCGTTTCGTGCTGGCTTCCAATCGGAAACATTCGTTATCCTTCGGCTCTACCCGAATGCCGAGTCTCCATGTCTCGACTCATGGCATACGTACATTTAACGGGTGGGAATAGCACAGAGCATGAGGCGTGGATTACCTGAAAGTTATGGATGACGGTTTAGACCCCAAGTATTTGAACTCGCACGCCGGGAAAGTCTACGACCCGAAGTCTACGACAAAACGAAAC